>AWUE01011986.1:0-16032 GCA_001974825.2 Corchorus olitorius | reverse complement strand
AGTAATGGAGATAAAAGTGAAGACATAAGCTTATGGAAAGAAGTGATTATAGGATGTAATGAATGGTAAGTGATTTGAACTACTTTAATTATGGTTACTTAAGAATAAAGATGCTTGCTATTTGTTGATCTTTTGAATTAAGTGCTCTTATGATTCTTTGTTATTTTGATTTCGTAATTGCATTGATCCTTAATATGTGTATGCATTCAAAGTTCTTGAAAATTTTTGGAATTTTGATTTGTATTAGTTTAGGATTATAGAGTCTTTTAGGTGTTCAAGTTTAGTGTATTTTCATAGTTTTCTACACTAGTTTGCTAGGGACTAGCAAAGATTTAGTGTGGGGAAATATGATTGAGCTAAAAAGACCCTATTTTTATGGCTATTTTACTATGTTTTTGGACCTATTTATGCTTAAATATATGTTATTTTGATAATATTTGTGTTTTGAGCCTTTAAGTGATGTGAAAATGAGAAATTGTTATTTTTCACTATTTTTGGAGCTATTTTGATGACTTTTTACACAGATTTTAGCAAAGCAATTTTGAGCATAGATTTGGAGATTCGAAGTTCGTGTTTGAAGACTATTTGAAGATAATTTGGAGACTTGAAGATTTTTGAAAAATTATTTGAAGAGCAAGAATTGAAAATTGGAGTCTTAATTGAAGACAAGCCATGGATAAGCCTTCAAGCTTTGGTATTTTTGGATATTTTATATGGGAAGATACTCAGCCCATATAAATCATTAATTGGAATTAAAATCCCAATTAATAACTCCTATATCCAAGGAAATATCCAAATCCCGTAGATTCCCGATTCTAGTCCTAACAGGATTAGGGTTCAGGCGCAGTTTTGGTAGAAAAATAATAACTTTCTGCTCAGACCTCCGTTTGAAGCTCATGAGTACTCGTTGGAAAGCTAACTCCGAGATCTACAACTTTCCTTTGAAGTCCAAGACCCAGTTCTGCCGTTTTCAAGCCCAAAACTGCCGTCAAAGTCACTGCACAAAATCAGGATTTTTTCAGGATCCTATTTTAACTTGGATTCTACTCTAGGATGATTTTTAATCTAACTTGGAGTCTAAGTTAGACCCAAAACCGAATTAGACCTCTTTCCAAGTTAGGATTGGAATTCCTAGGGTTATTTCCACTATAAATAGCCACCTCCTGTAACACAAATCACACACCAATTCACAAATATAGTTTTAGGTCTATTTTTCTCTTCTAGATCTAGTTTTTAGGCAAGGGTGCCGCCACCCTCTCTAGCCATAGAGGGGTGCGACATACCTAGCTATTTTGCAAGGAGATTTCGCCCCTCCAAGGTCTTGTAAGTACTCTTATGCCGCTCATGGATTTTCCCGAATCCATGAGTAGCTAAATTTTTAATACTTCTGATCCTTTGGTGAATTCAATCAATTAAATATGGTGAGATTTCTGTTCTTATAATTTGGTATTTTATTCTTGATAGATAGCATGTTAAGCTCTGTTTTAATTCTACAATCTTGATCTTTATTGATTTATTGTGGCCACTAAAGAGATAATTTGAGAGATTGTTGGCTAGATCAAATAGCGGATTGACGTTCATGTTTGATTGTGTGTAGCAAGTTAGCCGCGCTTGACGACGGGTTAATTGGGTTTGCATGCCAGTGATCAGATTTATCTGATTGTTGTATGGTTTCATTTATTAAGCATGTGTGAAAGAACTAATAAAAGTTGATCTTAATGCTTTGAATCCTAACATATCTTTAAGGCTTGACGGCTAATCGATTAGTTAGGAGGAAAAAGGGGTAATTTAAGGTTTGACGGCTAATCTTATCTAAATAGCATGTTAGGGTTTTCCCTAGACTAGTTATCATCTTGAATTTAATATTGAATTTATCTTTTAAATCAAGGACCCATAATGAATTTGATTGTTTTCTACCATTGGTGAAGAAGTATACCCTTAATTATTGTTTTCTTTCTTATCTGCCATAGACTTAGATTTAATTTACTCTGCTTTGTTTTCTTATTCTTAATTATTCTTAACCCTCTGCTTTCTGCGTTTTGTTTTGAGAGATTTTAAGGATTGAATTTTCGGATAAAGTCCATCACCCATCTCTGTGGGATCGACCCCTACCTACCCTATCTACTTAGTTAGGATTTGTTGGGATTTTATTTTTATGATTGCTGACGACCGATCAGTCATCCTTGAATTTTTAAATGTTTAATTCTTCAATTTATTGAAAATTCTAAAAATTACAACAATGTGTATTTTATTGAATAAACATTATTTTTGTTTATATTATTCCTGGGTCGTCATCGGGTTTTCTTCTGGGGTTATTCGAGTTACGAGTTTGTCCGTCTAGATAGGACAGGTTCGGGTTGTTTAATTTCTCTGGTCAAATCGGATTCGGTCGAGTTGGAATGTGTTATCGAGGTTGAATCAGATTTTAACAGTTTTACTTATAATTAATTTCAATTATTATTTTTTATTTTCTTTTAATTTAAACACGATTTGCCATGTGCAACGCACGTAGAAGTAAAAACTATTATAAATATATATATATATATATATGGTGTCACGTGCACATCATTTGCACAACTTTTTTATGGACAGACCTAGTTATTATATATCATTTCCACGGCTAGTATATTTAAAATTTCCTTATATTATATCTATATATTTATATATTTTTCGATTTTAAGAAGAGGTATGTATAATATATAAGGCCATGAAATAATTTAGACCATCAAATCATTGGTTTAGTATATCAAACCTTTGTTCAAATCAACATGTCCACTTACCCAAGGAAGAAACCTTGCCCGTTTACATGCTTGACATATTGCCATAATAAACAGTCAAATGGATGCCTCAGTGAATTTCAAGTCTCCCTATCCTCGCCGTTAAGTTATATATTCAATCTAATCATGACCGTCCATTCCAATTCTAGGTTTTAGACTTTCTCATCCCTCCCTCCCGTCGGTTTCCCTCTTCTTCTCCCTTTTTTCTTCATTCATCTCTCTTTCAAAGTCCCTCTCCGTCTCTCCCCTCTCTTCTTCATTTACCTTTTTTCCTTTTAAATTTCTCTGATGATAATGGCTCAGAAAAGGGAAAAACACAGAAAGAGAGAGACGGGAAGGAGAGAGACGCTGTCCAAATGAAGAGATCAGAGAGGGAAAAACACAGAGAGAAAGAAGAAATTGCCTGGGGATGACAATTCCGGTTAGGGGTCGTGACAGAGTGGCAGTCGATCGATAGGAAGAAGAGATAAATAGAACCAATCACAGATCAAATGGAAGAGATTGCACGCTATCATCAGGTAGTGATGCTATCTCTTTTTAAAGCTCTTAGATGTCTTTGTTTTAGCATTCTTTGACACTGTGATTTTTTATTTTGTGGTTTCTCTTAATGCAGAAATATTATGTCCCTCGAAGCCTCAAGACAAGAGCTACGGTAAGCACAGTTTAAATTTCTCAGATTTTTTTATGTGTTCTTACTTTGCTAAAAGAGTATAGTTATGAAAATATAGAAATATACTCATGTCAGAGTAAAGAAATTTTAACTTGAAATGGAAGAACTTGACCTCTTTTATCTCTATTCTTAATTACTTTGTTTTCCACATACTATTCAGTTTATTAGCTGCTCATTAGTGCTTTGATAATTTCAAACCAAAATTTTAAGTTGTGAAGACGTCGTTAGTGTATTAGATTGATTATAGAAATGGGAAATTAATTGCTTTTATTTGTAGATTACACTATATGAATTTGTTTCTTTTTATGTATCTCAGACATTGCCAGAGTACTAGACTTTTTCCTTTGGTTGTTTACAGGCTTTTGCCATCAATGAGTTTATGTTCAGCGGCATAAGAATTGAGATGTTGTTACAATACATTTAACTTTTTAATAATCCAATTTTACCTTTATCTTAATTTTCTTCTCTTTCCTAGGTTTAGGGAGAAATTGAAGGAAAAAAATAAGCTGCTAAGGACTTTAATTTCCTTATTCTTCCATGTTTGGTTACAGTGTTTTGCAAATTTCAAAGACCCTTCAGTGTTGGGACTTGGAGTCAAAGCTGAAGTATCGTAGGTGAGTGTTTATCTTCAAATGCTATCGATTATTATAAATATATAATTTCTTCATTTACCCTTTCATTTAATATAATGCAGCTGTCGAATTCATGAAGCCCAAGAAAGAATTCCGATATGATATTGAGGTTGAGGGAGGTTCTTCACTTTTCATATATTGCACCAAACACAAACCAACCACTGATCTGTTTTATTGTGTCTTGCTATGGAGAGAAAAATTTCCAACTTTGCAACCCTGAACTTCTTCATGGTTTAGGGTTTTGTACAGCTCTAAGACCATGGTCACTCTCTCTCCCAAGCTTTCAGTTTTCACTTTGTTTTCTTTTTCTCTTTTAACTCCCTTGCTTTCCTGGAAAATTTTCTAGAGGTTTTTTATTTGACTTTTTGTTTCATCTTGCCTTTTTTTATATTAATGGGTCATTTCAATAACAATTATATCAATTTTGGCTTATAGGATTGTTCATTTTGATTATTGTGGTGAATTGCATGATTTTTTAACTTCCTTTTGTTCAAGGGAAATATCTCTCATGGGTAGGGAAAAAAAAGGTAAAAACTGTTTTTGGATAGTTGCTCTGTTATGGTGTCAAGTTTTTTTTTAATTTTTGGTACTTAGTCTAATACTCCGTGCATTTCTTAAGATATTTTAAACAATGACCATTTATTCTCTTATACATTCTATGAGCATTTACTAGGAAATCATCCAAAGATGCAGAGTTGTAAGGATGTCAACTTCACTGGCTACATAAACACAATTTAGGCACCTTTAATCTCTTATATAATGAAATGATAATACTAAAATTATCTCTGTCGATTTCTTCTCCAAGTACCAAATATGATCATTCTGTGCTTCATCTTTAGGACTGTTAAAATCAACCTCTAATTATATAGATTCCACTAAACTTGCTTAATCTTGTAGGAAATGGTTGCTTGGATACTTGAGGTGATGCAAATTATATGATATTCATTTTATTTGTGATATTAACCACAATAGCAAGTAATCCTTATTCGTAAGTATTATGAATTTTTGATTATTTAGAACAATTGTATACACAAAAGTCTTTTCCCTTTGTTTGCAAAACTTATTATCATTATTTAAGTGGTCCCGAATAATTTGTGTTCATTTGGATCATTTTACTTTAGACCGTTTTCTCTTTGTTATTTAGGAATTATCTTGATAATAATATTTTATTGTTCTCTAAACTTACATAATTTGTTGTTGTAAACGAATGGTAATGATATTTTTTATTTGATCTTTTTTTGACTTTTATATGTCCACGACTATTTCATTATGTCCTACACTTACAAAGAAACCTTCTCAATGACAAAATCTATGTCTGCGAATTCATTCCTGACCAATCACCATACATATTACATAGGCAAGGACAAAGGCAAACAAGTACCTTACAATTTTTATTCAATAAATAGAGGCAATAGGATGTTATTGTTAACCGACCTGATATTTTCTCCTGCCCTATCTTCTCCTAAAACCCATTAGATATTGTCAACCATATCACCCGCTCCAAATGGCGCAGGCACAAATCTAGTATAGTCTAATGTGAGAAAAATTTCATATTACCGACATTCATCAACCAACCTTTAACGTGTACCAAATTTTTAAATAACAACTACATATTAACTAAACAATTGTTTTCAGTCTTCAGGCTCATTCTCCAATCTGGTAAAATTTCATCATTCCATGCTCATTCTCCAATCTGGTAAAATTTTATCATTCCATGCAGGTAATTGGAAATTTTATAAATATTACTCGACACCTCAAATAATATGATTTTCAAACATATGTGCCTCTCATACTACATTTTCAAACATACGAATTGTTCTCCTATCAATAATCTCGAACACAATTGTATCTCCAAACGATAATTCATTTTGAACAGCAAATTCTTGCCACCCACCGGATAATGCATGGTTATGTTTGTCATTAACCAAAGTAACATGAAACTGCTGACCTGCTGCATTATACACTGCAATATCCTTTTTCCCCACTAGGAACAAGGATGCGACACTCGCCGGAATTGTCGGGAGATATCATCAGTTGCAGCGGTCGATCCATATAGGCAACAATTAATTCAAGTTAATACAATGAATTATTATATTCAAAAATTAAATCAATTCAAAAAGGGGAAACATTAACCATGGGATTTAAATACCAAAATATACATTTTCAATATACGAACTTCATACCATTAGGAACGGACGTGCAACCACCGACATTGGAAGCACCCAGATAAAATGTTTGTTCTCCGAACGGAACTGTGCAGCTGCAACATGGACACCCTGATCACAGTGAATCAAATTAGAATTATCATTCATCTCTACATCGTTATTCTGCTCGACCGCATCAACTTCATTGGGGTTGTTAGATTCTGCTGCGTTGTCTCCCCTATCATCCTGATTTTCTTCTTCACCAAATATAGAACCAGGGATTTCATGGCCATGTGTTTCCCTCTGGCCAAAATCATCGCTCTCCATACAACACCAAAAAAAACACTTGACTTCTAAAATGTCGTTATCACGCAAGGAAAATAGCATCAAGTCCTCTCGTCTGAGAGAATGGGCATCATAGAATTCCGTCCACCCATCAGTTATATAGACTTTTCCCTACTTCCTCTCAAGGGTCGCCTGAACTGACTCCCCGAACCGGTCGACTAGCACGGTTCGAAGCAAAACCAGGCCGGGGAAAAACTTCTCACTGACCCTTGTTGGGATCTCCTGCCATTGATAAAGTGCACAAAATATCATCTAAACTTGGGTTCCATTTGTTATCTATATTTGAGCATGCAAAACCCATATATCCAAAATTATGAAATTTATAATCAAACTCTTACCAGTCTTCGGCGGTCCCTTTGCGGAGGCGTCTTGCAGAGGATGACCTTGAATTTCATCCTCGATGGGTAGAAGATGGAACCGTTGGCGGCCATGGATTCTTTGAGAAAACAACCGGATTAGAACTCAAATGTTAACTTCATATGCAAAAATATTTTTAAACAAATAAATCTTGTTTGGAGACTTATATATAGTATTCGAACCAATATTTTGAGTAAAAATGAAGTGTTGAATTTCCGAAAACAAAATAAGTCCGTTTTCAATAGCTTTGACCCATTTGCATACCGGTCAACTATTTTTTACAAATCAAGAAGCATCGCTTCCCAAGAATTGAGAATACCGAGCCTCGAAACCCTTCAACATCCGGTTTATTGTCAACAATTTTGTAACCATTGCTTCGGTTACGATGAAAAAAGTTTTTTAATGATGAAAACAATATTCAATTGAAAGCAATAACTTTAAAAATCAAATTTGTACTGCTACAAATCAAAAACTTTACAACCCCTATCCCACCTTATTGAACTCTTCTAGCGTATGGGGAAGACGATAGAACACAGTAAACAAGGGGAAAAAAATTGTTCTTACCAACAGATACAAGTTTAGGCAAAAATAAGTTTTAACCTTCAATTGGGGTTTTGGCCCTTCCTTGTTTAATAAAAAAATTGTCAATGTCCTAATAATTTCGAATTTGTCAGCTAACTTTGAAAATTAATTGGTATTTGCATGTGATGCGTGATAATTACCATTCAACCCAATCAACAAAATAATTCTCAGTTATTAAAATAAAAGGAAAAACAAAACTCATCTTATTCTGATGTATAACTTTTAATATATATATATATATATATTTCCTTTTTTTAAAGATGTAAAACTTTGTATCGAATGTTGTGAACAATGTTATTGCAATTGGGTGAGGATCCTCTTCACTACTAAAATACAGTGGAGAGGTACACTGATCTCAGAGTCTCAATCTAATGGCTCATACAAAGCCACATCACACCCTTCATAATTCATCCAAAACTCAGTGTTTTAGCACCTAACACCGTTATCCACCGTTTCTCATCCCTAGCCTCCTCTGTGCTTCTACCCTTTCCCCGTTTCATGTTTTAGATCTATATCTCCAATCTTCTTGATAGATCTTTTTACCTTCAAATTTGGTGAGTGAATTGGCTTTGAAAAGGAATAAGGAGTACTTATAAAATGCAACTTACGAATTACGATTTTTTTTCTTTTCTGGAAATCAACATACTTGGAATTAACCAAGTAAAATTATCCAATTCTCTTCACCAGTATATCCTTCCCTTCCAAGATGGACTCGAAATACGCAGATTAAAAAACCAGGAACAATCTTATAGTTTTCTTCTTTGTCTACAACTTGGGGAGGGGAAGAACAAAAAAGTAAGGTCGACATTAGACTGGGAGCATATGGGTATTCCAAAAGCCTTGAGTTTCTTCACTAGCAGGAAATTTTCTGTCTGGGAAAATACCATCGGAAATGGGTAATCTCAAAACAGTGAAACATATGGAGATTTGATATAATTCTTATGAATGGAATATCCCATGGGTCTTGGGAAACATGAATGAGCTTCAGTATCTTGATATTTCAAGTGCAAATCTCTCTGGTTCAATTCCCAGGCATCTCTCAAATCTCACAAAACTCGAGTCGCTTTTTCTCTTCAGAAACAACTTAAATGCATTGATTCCATAGGAGTTTAGCAGAATTTTGCCTCTCACCAACTTGGATATCTCAGATAACTTCATTTCTAGGCCAATTCTTTCCAACAAGTTTACAGGCAATCTTTAATCTCTATCCAATTGTTCTTCCCTTGTTAGTCTTGGAGTTGAAGATGATTCATTCTATGGTGAAATCCCTTTAAAATTCGGCCATCTTCTTGATATCACATACATAGATAAGAAGGATAAGGCTTCCATTGATTTAGGGAAACAATGGAAAGAAGAGAAGGCTTTCATTGATATGTAGGAAATGCTGGGAAGATGAGAATGTTAGGTAAAATGCTATGTTTTTTCAGGGTGTGATGTGGATTGGCTTTCAAAAGAAAAACAATCTGTTGAACAATATTAATTTAAAAGAGAAGGAGCTTGGACTGGTCACTGGTGTTGAATGTTCATATAAAAACGGACATTGGAGAAAGCGCAGAAGCACACAGGAGGGTGGGATGGGGAAACGGTGGATAACGGTGTTAAGTGCTAAAACACTGAGTTTTGGATGAATTATGAAGGGTGTGACGTGGCTTTGTATGAGCCATTAGATTGAGACTCTGAGATCAGGGGACCTCTCAACTGTATTTTAGTAGTGGAGAGGATCCTCTCCCATTGTGATTTCCGGTTCTTAGAAAATCTAGTATACTCTTTTAAATTTAAATATAATATTAGAATAGGGTGTAATAGCACTTATCCATAGTGTTCTATCTTCTCATCATCAAGAAAAAGCTGATGCTATTTGACACAAAAACCCCTTTACTTTTTTTTAAAAAAATATTATAAGTCTAAAAATTCAGACCCTGCATCATGTCAATCAACCTATGACCTTGATGGCACATTTTTTTCATATTCGATCCTATATATAATATAAAACCTTTTTTGTTTTTTTCGGCAGACGATGGGAATTATAATATCTACTCTACTTTATATTGGTGAACAACCAGAACATTTTTTTTATTTCTTAGGAAATATATCAATACCATAATAATGTTTTGAATTCACATCTGTAAACATTGAATTGCGAAGTTTAACCGGAACCAAACTAAAAACCCAATTCAATACAAATATTACATATAAAAGTTTGCAAAATTAAGTTAATCATATTATTCATGAAGGGAAAAAAAGTAAATGATATGGCAAAAACTCACTCCCAACCTTAACACAATTTAACCTTAATTAAAAATGACATAAACCATATTCAACATGATCGAAATGAAACCCGTTGACCCGACTTAATTCAAGTCCGAAGCACAACATAGACCCAAATGCAATAAGAGGTATGGAATTGAGAGTTGGTGAGGCATTTATTACTTTTGAATATGTACTTTGCTTTTTTTTTTTTACACTGGTTTTTTTGTTAAATGAGTCTTTAGATTGATTAATTAATTTGTGTCCATTGCTAACAATATTAATGGGGTCTATTTTGATGTAGGTTTTCGTATAGGCCCAAACAAAATTTCCGGCCCAAAGCGTTCAACATATCATCCATTACAATAGTTCATTATAAGGGCTTACCATTCTATTCTCATTATTTCATCCTTTCTTTGAAAAATATCATAGTTCATAACTACAAATATCCCGGCCATTACTTTTGCTTCTTGTTCTGTTTTGTTGCTCTTCCATCCCTCCACTCATCTCATAAAAAATTTCCGAAATATGGCAACAAGCAGTGTATCTGATTCTTCTTCACCATTGCCTCGGATGAAAAAAAAAACAGTGTTCATGTCATCGACATCTTGGTTCGTGATATCTCATTTGCCAGCCAATTGATGATGGACATGGCAACTAAGATCGGAGAGGGAGAGGTTAACGGCGAACACAAGGGAAAATGATACTTTTTATTGGATAACTTTAAACTTTTGGACCGTGTCAATGAAATTATTGTCTTTTTCGGCACTTGGTCGGCTGGGGCTGATGGAATCGACACGTCATATCCATGTTTCAGTAATTTTCTGCCTCATATTCCATAGTTGGGTCGGAACAATACAAGGCTCTTTGCACATCCAGTGGCAGTTAGTACACTGCACGATATCATGTGCCACTTAGCAAATTGCGTGGCCAAGGTTGCATCAGAATGCGGACAATTGATTTCAACCCCGGTACCAGAAAGTCAGCGACGAAACCATGTGCCAGAATTTTATTGTTTTCCCTTCCAATTTCCACTTGCTTTGCAGAGAACAAGGGATGGGCTTTTGCCGTTGGGGTTGAGGTGTATATAAAAAGCGTTGAGATTTTTCTCTCCTTCAATTTAGGGGTACGTATGTTTAATTTTGAGATGGATCCATCATTGCCAACACTTCCCACTGAGCGGGGGGGTTCTGTCCTCAAACGAAAGGTAAACCAAAAGATAAAGTGGGAGCCGTTGATGTGGGACCATTACAAACCTTTCACATGCATGGTGTACAACTCTCATGGCGAGACGCCTACGGAACTTATCGAGCGAGTTACATAACTATGCGCATGTCAAAAAGTTGACCTTTTGATCGTCACCAACACTGGCCAAGTTGAATTAACTCATGGTGACCCATGGCCAATTCTAGAAAAAATGCCCTTCCCCAAATTTCGCTACTTTGGCCCTCACGATTACACCACCGGCGTATTTTGGATCATGTGGCAGCCTTCCTATGTTCAACTTGAATTCAAAGAGTTTTTCGCATGGGAATTACGAGTCAAAGTTGGTGAGCTACCATCTCCCCGTAACATAAACTACAATTTGTTATATTAACATTTCGATTAGTTATTACTATAGTTTTCTATCTCATTGTGCTGCTAGTCTACTATTATGTCTCCCCCTCTCTTTCCTATGACTGGTTATACTGTGTTAGAATGTTTTCATTGCATTGACTCGTTTAACAATTTGCTTATATATCAATTAGTGTTATTAGGGTTAATGGCCCCGAAAATGTCATGCCCATGTTAAAGTTATGTTTTAATTTGGTTAAAAATGTTGAAGCTATTTAATTTAGTAATCGATCTTGTTTAAATGTTTTCAGTTGAACAACTTGTAGCTGGAGTGTGCAGATCAGAAGCTGATTAAGTTCAACCGTGTCTACTCCAATAGTGTGGCCAGCTGACTTAATTTCGTGTTTTATTTGAAGATGTAAAATTATTATATCTTAATTAAGTATGTAATATAAATGGACTATTTATTTTTATGTTATGGTTTAAGAGAACCCTGTTATGCTATGATCAATGTTTTTAAGGTGTAATGTTTGGAACTTACTTAACATGTTGCATTCAACAAAAGAACCTTATCTTTGATATATGAATAAACCTTATATTAAAAAAATAATTTTGTAAATCTCAAAACGTGCACCCCACATGCCACCTACACAGATAAGCTGACATGGATTTTCCATGTTACCATATCGGACGAAACTGTCCAAAAAGGAGTCAATTATTTAAGTTTTAATACGTCGGATTCAGTTGTAAAAAAAAAAAAATTAAACAGAAGGGATTATTTTGTCCGAAAATAAAACATAAACGGATTTTTGGTTTTTAGTTATTTAGCCCAAGCAAATTATACTTATAATCAATCAAATTAAAATTTATTTATGCTTTCAATTATGATTTTTTTCTTTGTTTTACAATAGTACACGTTACTCTTCAAATCTCTATTTAAATTTATACCAAATTAGTATTATTTAATTATAATATAATAAAATTTTTCGGATTCTTAGCTGGTTAAGGTAGTTAACAGGTAGTTTATATTTTATACAGTTAGGAAAATAATTTTCTTAAACAGTGGGTGCGGGTACCCTATAAAATAATATGCTTAGCGTACGGGAACCTCAAAATTCGTGGGTACCAAACCCTCAACGATATCACAACCACTAATGGGTGAAATGACTGATTTCACCGCTCTGACAAGCTATGTGGCATGTGGGTCATGATGACTTTGGAAAAGAAAACTGAATAAAGGGTCTATTTGATTGACTAGACTAGTCATACCGCACATATGCAATAAAGAATGACAACTTTTGCAAAAGTGTAATTTGACAAAAAACAAAATTGTACATACTTACAAATTTACCCAACCAAGGAAACAAATTTACAAAGGGTAAATGTGGATTTTAAAGTTCAGGATTGTAGACCCTCCCTACAAAAACCATATGCTTCGCCTGGAAATATAACATCCTACATCGTCTGAGAGTTGCTGTGGGTGGCAAGGTCGTTTAATATGGCAAACAAGGGTATTACATTGTTTTCTTCTAGTCATTGGTATGCATTTCATTCTGTTAATATTTCCAAGTTGATATTTTGCCTGTATTTTCAATGGTAACACGATTGTTGCCACTTCAACCACCAACAAAGTTATAAAATGGAGACTTAATTTTTTTAATGCATTGCCATCGTTCTCGACAATGTATTATCCGGTCACTATTAGTGCCCAATCAGTTTCTGGCTTCTTTGGAATGTAATGAAACTTAGTTTGTTGGGCTTCCTATTAATTAATTCTTTAAGGATATATTGTTCGGTCAAATTAATCCAGTTGATTATCTTGCTTTGTCTTAGAAATGGGTGCAAGGTATTATGTCGTTTTCGAGGGTCGCACACCGGGGATATATGAAACTTGGGAGGAAGCCAAGCTCCAAGTTAATGGTTTTCGAGGTTGCCACCATAAGATGTTCAAGGATAGAAAGGAAGCTGAATTGGCTTTTGTTGAGTATTGGAACCTCAATGAGGTTGATCAGAAAGCAATTTCAAAACAACCCGTCAAACTGCAAGACATCAGGGATTCTTTTCTTTATCAATCCTTTATAAAAGGATTAATTGTGGGACTTGGGGCAACAGTTGTAACCACATTTTTTATGATGTGGCTGGGAAAATGAGTTCAGTTAGTGTTGTTTAATTAATTGAAAAATGTTGATAATGTAACCGCACAATAAATTTAATATAACTCATAAATAATTGATCGGTCGTCAACAAACTCCTAACTAAGTAGATAGGGCAAGTAGGGGTCGATCCCACAGAGAAGGGTGATAGAATAAAAAATAAAAAAATAAAATCCCAACAAACTCCTAACTAAGTAGATAGGGCAAGTAAGGGTCGATCCCACAGAGAAGGGTGATAGATTTTATCCGAAAATTTAGTCCTTAAAATCTCTCGAAAACAACACAGAAAACAGAGATTGACAGAAAGCAATTAAACAGAAAACAATTAAACTAGAAAACAAAACAGAGTAAATTAAATCTAAGTCTATAGCAGATAAGAAAGAAAACAATAATTAAGGATATACTTCTTCACCAATGGTAGAAAACAATCAAATTAATTATGGGTCCTTGATTTAAAAGATAAATTCAATATTAGATTCAAGATGATAACTGGCCTAGGGAAAACCCTAACATGCTATTTAGATAAGATTAGCCGTCAAGCCTTAAATTACCCCTTTTTCCTCCTAATGAATCAATTAGCCGTCAAGCCTTAAAGATTTGCTAGGATTCAAAGCATTAAGATCAACTTTTATTAGTTCTTTCACACATGCTTAATAAATAAAACCATACAACAACCAGATAGATCTGATCACTGGCATGCAAACCCAATTAACCCGCCGTCAAGCGCGGCTAACTTGCTACACACAATCAAACTCATGCGTCAACCTTGTTGTTTGATCTAGCCAACAATCTCTCAAATTACCTCTTTAGTGGCCACAATAAATCAATAAAGATCAAGATTGTAGAATTAAAACAGAGTTTAACATGCTATCTATCAAGAATAAAATACCAAATTATAAGAACAGAAATCTCACCTTATTTAATTGATTGAATTCACCAAAGTTTCAGAAGTATTAAGAATTTAGCTACTCATGGATTCGGGAAAATCCATGAGCGGCATAAGAGTACTTACAGGACCTTGGAGGGGCGAAATCTCCTTGACAAAAACCTAGGTATGCTGCACCTCCCTATGGCTATAGGGGGTGGCGGACCCTTTGCCTAAAAACTAGAAGAAAACTAGAAGAAAAGAAGTTATCTATGTGTGTGGTATGTAGGTATGTAGGTGTGTAGGTGTGTGATTTGTGATACAGGAGGTGGCTATTTATAGTGGAACTAACCCTAAGAATTCCAATCCTAATTTGGAAAGGAGTCTAGGCCGGTTTTAGGGTCTAACTTGGACTCCAAGTTGGATTAAAAGTCTTTCTAGAGTAGAATCCAAGTCAAAATAGGATCCTGAATTTTTGCTGAATTCGTGCAGAAACTTCAACGGCATTTTCGGGCTTGAAAACGGCAGAACTGGGTCTTGGACTTCAAAGGAAAGTTGTATATCTCGGAGTTAACTTTCTAACGAGTACTCATGGGCTTCAATCGGAGTTCTGAGCAGAAAGTTATGAATTTTCTACCAAAACTGCTCCTGAATCCTAATCCTGTTAGGACTAGAATCGGGAATCTACGGGATTTTGATATTTCCTTGGATTTAGGAGTCATTAATTGGGATTTTAATTCCAATTAATATCTTATATGGGTTGAGTATCTTCCCATATAAATTATCCATAAATACCAACGCTTAAGGGCTTATCCATGGCTTGTCTTCAATTAAAGCTCCAATTCTTCAATTCTTCCTCTTGAAATAAATCTTCAAAATCTTCAAGTATTCAATTAAGTCTTCAAATGGTCTTCAAACACGAACTTCGAATCTCCAAATCTATGCTCAAAATTACTTTGCTCAAATCTGTTTAAAAAGTCATCAAAATAGCTACAAAAATAGTGAAAAATAACAATTTCTCATTTTCACATCACTTAAAGACTAAAAACACAAATATTAATAAAATAGCATATAATTAAGCATAAATGGATCTAAAAACATAATAAAATAGGCATAAAAATAGGGTCAATTTTGGCTCAATCATATTCCCCCACACTAAATCTTTGCTAGTCCCTAGCAAACTAGTGTAGAAAACTATGAAAAACACTAAACTTGAACACCTAAGAGACTCTATAATCCTAAACTAATGCAAATCAAAATTCCATTTTAATTTAAACTCTTTAAAAACTTTGAATGCATACACATATTAAAGATCAACATAATTATGAAATCAAAATAACAAAGAATCATAAGAGCATTCAATTCAAAGATCACAATAACAAGCATCTTTATTCTTAAGTAACCATAATTAAAGTAGTTCTAATCACTTACCATTCATCACATCCTATAACTACTTCTTTCCATAAGCTTATGTCTTCATCTTTATCTCCATTACTCAAATGAATGCATATCACAGATACAAATCAAGGGTTTACGTGCGGGTTATAATAGATTTTTAAAGGGTAATTGTTTTTTTTAGAAAATTGAGGTTACTAACCTCGAAGTGTTCATGATTTGGGGTTACTAACTCCCATTTTTGAGACTACTAGCACTCTAGAAGGACTCCTTCTTTTTATTTTTTTTCAGAGGGACAATATTTCTACAAT
>AWUE01011985.1:0-11773 GCA_001974825.2 Corchorus olitorius | reverse complement strand
GCTTGATCATTATTATCTAACTTAGGGAAATTATCTAACATGTTAAAGTTAAAACTTGCTGGATTAGAAGAAGAATAAGTATTTGTGTAAGAAGATGTAAAAGCTTGAATGATATCATCACTATTAGTGAGCCATCCATTATTAACACATACAAAATGTACAATGCTTGTTCTTCTTCTTTGTTTAACTTTGGCATGGAAATAGTTTGTATTATTATCACCTTTTTTAATCCACTTATCATGTGCTCTTTTGTGCCTAGAATTGTTCCTCCAAAGATTTCAAATGTTTAATGTTAGTTATTATTGTTTTTTCCTGATTTTGTAATTCCAAGTTTCGAGTATTAGTAAATTGACATTGAATATTATGTAAAGTTTGTTGTAATTCATTTAATTGTGTTTTAATATTACCAAAAACATTCTTTTTCCACAATTTAGAATCGAGAGCTAATGTTTTGCATTTATTAGCAAAGTCAAATGCAAAAGACCCAACTCTAGGATTAGTCCAGATATTATTCACTATATGTTTATACTCATCTCTATTGGACCATTGATTTTCATATCGGAATCTTGATTTAGTTTGATGCATAATCGGGTTGGTATCTAAAAGAAGAAAATTGTGATATGATCCTATACTTGGAATATTAAAAACTACAACATTAGGGACCAAGTTGCGTTGGTTGTGATTTCACTACAAGAAAATGAAATTCCAGAATCGATTGTTGCCACGGATAATGGAGCGTCGCTTAACCAGCTGTGACAAATGAAATCCGTGGGAAAACTGATAAATCCGTGCCAAATCATTAGCCACGGGCCGCGACCCGTCCCAAACCCCGAGGGTATATTGATGCTGAAATACGACTTTTCAGGCAACTTTCCTACGGAATTTGTCAAAGATAATCGTGCCAAAACCCGTGGGAAATTTTGCCCAGTTTTTGCCACGGATTCAGGATTAAAAGTTTAAGCATATTTTCGTGGCAAAGGACGTGCCAAATTGCCACGGGTTTAGGCACAATAACATGATTGAAAAAAAAGAAAATAAAATTATTCATACCCGTTGCAAAGGTTGTGGCAAACTTTGGTACGGGTTTAGGCACAATAACATAATTCAATAAATCCAGGAAGTTTCGTGGCAAACGAGATACCAAAATTTTCAAAGGGATTTTTCTTAAAATGTTTAACATGAACATTTAATTCATAAGAAAATATAATAATAATTAACCTCCAATATTATAATTAAAATATACTAATTTTTTTATAATACAATCACTAAACAAAAGGAGTTCATCATATGCCTCCTACAGAGTCAGCTAAAAATAAGTAGAGATTAATACAATCCTAACCTATATTGTTCTCCTCATCATGTGCCTCTAAATCTTCATCCGGAATATTGTTGTCCTTGTCAGGAGAATTCTCGACTGGCCCGGGCTGTTGGGGTTGTTGATGGGTCGTACGAGAGGACTCAGACACCTGCTCGAGTATTCTAAGTGGCGGAAAGTTTATGTTCTGTTGGGCAAGTGCAGCACACATTGTTTGCAGATATTCCTGCAACTTGTCAAGCTTCTGATCAGATTGCATTTGCTTAGCCTTGGTCGCCTCATTGTCCTGACTAAGCGATTTAATAGTCTCCCGCAACTCTTGGTTCTCCTGTGTCAACGATGAACAGAGGTCGACTACGCCACAACGCTCTGCACGTGCAATGTTTCCCAAGCCTAAGCGACGACCCTTAGTACCTCCAGCAACCTCATCGAATATAGCATCTTCATCAATAGCTCGTAGGGCTTCTTGATCACCATCGGCAGCTTCTTTAGCTCTTTCGAGAGCGGCATTAAATTTTGCCTGTAAAAAAAGAGCACCACCAAGCAATATAACAACAAGAAACATCTGTATTCATATGAATTTAAACAAAACCAGTACAATTCAACAAACTTTAATCTATGAAGATTGAAAATTCAAAGCAAACAAACTGTAAAGTTGTCAAATTCATGAAATGATTCTTTAGAAGGCAAAATATTGATAGAGAGATATGAATATCAAGCAAGGCAATTTCACTTTATGTCCAAAATTCTGCTATATATATATCTTCCCAAACAATAGATGAATGAGAGGCATTCTGCAGGATTTTTGATGATACTGTTTTCTTGTGTAGGATTAAAATGTTTATGGGGAGAAAGAGAAAGAAAGACAACTAAGATTAATGGGGAGAAATAAATTAATTACTAGTAAACTAAAGAAATTATAATATGATGGGCACTAAAAATCCTGCAGATTCCTGCAGTGCAGGGCTCACTTTTGACCGACTCAAATACTGGGAACAAAAATGATTCTTTAAAAGCAAACCAACTGTAAAGTTGTCAAATTCATGAAAAGTTCAAAGTGAGATTAAAATTGAAGGGATGAGCTTTGAACAAATTCATCAATGTCAAAACCCATTTGGATTTCAAAACTGTGATGTCTAACCATCAAATTTGCATGCACGACCAAAATACAGAAGAAAATAATCACATGCTCAATTCCATTGGTTTGCTTTGAACAAATTCATGTATCTGTTTTCATAGTACATATATATTTATATATGAAAGCTGAACTAGATACAATATTGAAAAAGATTACAAATTTTACCTGGGAAACAAACAAACAACTTCATGATATAAGCCAGATAACATCAATCACTTATAACAGAGAAAAAAAAACAATCCAGAAGAAACATCTACTGCCCATCAAAAGTCTTTCACTCAAAACAAAACATAAGTTCAAATATATAACACTAAACGAAAACAGTGTACATCAAAATCAACTAAACCAAACTCCAGAAACAATGGACGAAGCAAAAAAAAAAAAACAGTCTGCATATAAGATCATCTAAACAAGAATATAAGATAATCTAAACAAAAAAAATAGTCTGCATATATGATAATCTAAAAATAACAGTCCACCAAACAAGAATATGTTATCTTACTAGAATCAAATCCAGCAAACAAGATAAACTAATTGTTTAAACTAGGCTCACCATAGTGATGGTTGTTCGACCCGGAGGGTACGTCCCATTTTTTCCATTCCCATGTGTTTCGTTCGTAAAGCTCTACCCTTGTTGGCTTTCGGTGCTTTTCGATAATCTGTATATAAGTAATACAAAGTCATATTTTATAGTATATAAATACATAAATAATTGAACCATAATCAACAAAATTAAGATAGTTCTTTCGTACAAATCTTTGACGATGAGTATAAGTGCTGATACGGCCACCACGATAGCCAGATGTACTCGCGAATCCATCAGCGTTGCGGTTCTTTTTGTTCTGCTCCTGTAGGGCCCTGAACTGTGGAGATCGCCAATAAGCTCGGATTATATCCCATGCTTCATCTGGGACCCATCCAGGATTTGGGATGTGAAGGGTCTCCCTGGCGATTTGGAACTGCCTACGGATGTGGTCGCTGGCCAGCCTGCTGAAAACACTCCTCACTTCTTTTTCTCTTGATTTTGGCCATGTACAATAGACCTACATAGGAAAGAAAAAAGAAATGTCATTTTCTCAGAATCTGAAATAATAATACAGAGTATAACCATATACATTACCTTAAAGGTTTCAAACATCTCTTTTTTCACATCTCGCGGAATGAAGCTCCATCCTGGCCATGCCCCACGGTAGTATCCCTCGATTGTTCCTGTTAAAATCCTCCGAAAATGGAAATCATAACTGCAAGAGAACCAAACATTTATTTAATAGTAGTTTACAATTAATACATATATTCAACACATAATGAGAAATAGGGAATTTGAATATTGTACATACCCATATAGCATATTATCGCTAAGGTCGAGGGGAGGCACCTCCAGAACTTCTCTGCTTGGTAAAGGCTCCATAAGTGGATCACGGAGGCCAGGGTATGGCGGAATTTCACCGGCTGTTGTTGTTGGTCATTCTGGACGTCTGGCGCGTCTTCTCCAGCCTCTAAGTCATGATCTAATCCATCACGATCAACTCCCTCCTCATCCATCTCATCCTCCTCTTGTTCCTCCTGCTCGTCATTGTCTTCTAGAGGAGGGTGTACATTAGCTGGAGGAGATGTCACCGTTTGCCTAGGTGGTGGTTGAAGTCGGAAAACTGATCGAGATGGGGGTTCCGATTCAGGCTGCTGCTGAGATGTGCTACCATTTGTTGCTGGTAATTGTGAAGATGACGAGTTAACATTGTCTTCTGCAGGAGATGTCTCCGTTCGCCTAGGCGGTGGTTGAAGTTGAAAAACTTTGCGAGATGCGGGTTCAGGCTGCTGCTGAGATGTACTACCACTGGCAGTGGCAGTGCCTCTAGTTTTGACCGCACCATTCATTGCTGGAGGCATACGGAGCGTCTTCTTCGGGGCTGATGGAGGTGGTGGTTGTGGGTTAACTTTACGTTTTCCCTTTTCCTTATCTTTTTTAAGGTCTGTTTTGCTCCAATCGCCTTGTTTGCTTTTTGCCATCTATGAAACAAAAATGAATTCAAGTTAGCAATTAAATTGTGGTCACTTTCAATTTTTAATAACAAAATGTAAATCATGGGAACTTAATATAGAAAAATAATAATATACAAAAATTATGAGAAACAATCAAAGTTTAACCTTATATGCAATTCAGTTTCTCTATATTAGCACAAATCTAGCTTGGAGATTTAAAGAAAGTAACACCTGCAAATTTAGAAAGTAAGCACCAGTAACAAGTTAGCTTGAGGATGTGCAAAACTCTTATTGATTTGCGAAAAATGACATCCAAAACAATTCAAGCAGTGAACTAAACAGGATGGATTTTGAGAACACAAAAATGAGAACACAGAACTAAGCAGTGAGCAAATTGAGAATTTTCATTAAGCCCTTTCAAGTATGATTTGATTATTATATTGTTAATGGTAGTGTGCTTCCAGCTTCTTGATATATGAAAAGTTAACAGTTGTGTATTTTTGGATGATTAAAATCACAGTAAATTATGGTTTTCCAATTTATAATGGGTGTTTAAATTCCAAGTTCCAACTTTTTGCTTTCTGGTTCCAATTCACTACTGGATAGTGAGTTCACACACAATAAGTTCAAAATCATACTAGTGTATATATATACGCCACCATAATGGCCGGTCTAGCTAATTCAAAATTTTCAAAGACCCAAGATGGAAAATATCAAGTATAGTGGCCTTGATTAAAAGGATTGACCCAATCTTAACAACAATCTTAAGTAAACAAGGAAAGGTTGTTGTCAATCGGCGGCAACAAAGTTGATGAACATAACAAAATGAAAAAGAAAAAAAGGGTCATCCTTTTCAAAACTGATGTGTGAAGTATAAATATCAGAATACATCAAAATTCAGCAAACTGAAACAGAGAACTCTATATATGTAAATGCCTTTTGTGGACCAGAAATATATATGGTTAAGAGCCTAGCTATAATAGCTAAGTTCGGTTTTGTCATTTTCATGTTTTATATAGTATAATATAAAATATATAGTTGAAAGGCTTGAATGGAGCAGCTAGCTACCAATAAACCCACATTTCCTTTTTATTTGTGACTTGGATTTTAACACGTCTGATGTTCCAAATATCTGAAACTGACATGCTCAATTCTGACAACAAACCCAATCTTCTATATATAGGCATGTTTTCATATCTTAAAATCTACAATTATACCTCATCATTTGCAAAACACAAAGCCTAATGAGATGAAAGCATATGTAACAAACTAATAGGCACAATGGGAAATAAAGGAATAAATATAATTGTTTTATAATCTGAGGAGAGCAGATCTAACAAATACTAATCAAACTATACATAAGTAATTCTCTCAAATCAAAATTGCATACTACTTAAGCCACATTATTAAAACATAAAATTCAAAATTGCATATATATGAACAAAGCTAATTAAAATAGACTAAGCAGCAAAATAGTAAAATTAAGGAATTGCATATATATAATATCCAATTTTAAGTCATGTATTCTGGTTTTAAGTTGAATGAACGTTGGATTGTGGCTTAAGTTGAATGAAGTCATTCATGATAGCCTCAATCTGAACAGAGAATATGCAATTTACAGAGAACAATAAGAAATTTAATGGCAATGCTGAAGAAAGTAACAAATACCTAACTAACCGACATGGCATCAAAGGTAGTAAGACAAACCTTTCCCTCAGACTGGCCAAAGCTAACCTGTACCAAAAAAAGAAAAACAAATCGTGTAAATAAAACCAGTCGTGTAAATATCCAAAGTTTTAGCAGAAAAAGTACAAGTTATATAGGTAGGTATGTATATTATTCTTTTAAACTTCAAGATCTCAGCATCTTACAAAGCCCTTAGAGAGGATTCTTCAAAAGTTCAAACACAACAACAAACAGATATTTCATCTTAAGCTACAAGATGCATTGAACAAAACATACCTTTTAAGTCTAATAACATGTCATGATTTTCAGATGCAGAATCTGAAATTACTATTCGTCCTACTGCTCCCAAATCGCCACTCAAATCTACGGAATCCCCTTCACACTCAACAAGTGCCTGCACAAACCACAAAGCCTCTTGTTATAACAACTGGTGTAACTCAATTGCAGAGACAAATAATCACACGCCTAGGTGAAAGGAAATTCAGGCTTTCCTTTAAAGAGAAAGTGAAAGGAAATTTACCAGGTTTGCTTTTAGGGTTCGAGTAATCGGGTAGTTCTTCTAGCAATCGGGAAGTTTAGGCTTTGGGCGGTTGTCGACAGCGACAACTAGAGTCGCCGTCCGTAAACCAGTGAGCGGTGACCGGTGAGTGGTGAGTGGTGATCGGTGAGTCGGGTTTCTGAAGTAAAAGAGGGGTTTCAGTTAACTCGGATTGAAATGGCTTAGACTTAGGTTTTAGAGATTTTAAGTTCTGAAAAATTGAAGTCCCTGAAGTCTCGCGCTAGTTTAGCCCGCCAATTATTTGGGCCTAGCCACGATAGAATCGTGGGCAAACCCGATCCAAACTCAAACTAAAATAACTTTGTGGCAAAGCCCGTCGAAAACAAATAATCCGTGGCAAAGCCCGCTGAAAACTCTAAAACCGTGGCAAGGCCCGTGGCAAACTGTAAATTAAAAAGAAAAAAGTATAGCAAAATAGCCAACCTATTTACCACGCAGTAGCCACGGAAGTTGAAGCGGACTATGAAAATCCGTGGCAAACACCGTGGCAAAGTCTAAAACTGTGTCAAATCCCGTGGCTAAATCACCTAACCAAAAATAGAGGTTCTCTATAAAATAACCCTAAATAAAGATGCATACAAGATTTTTCATAAAATTAAAGGTTCTTATTTCATGTAAAATAGATTGAGGAGTAAAAAAAACCAAAATTAGAGGGGTTGCTATAATTAGCAAAATGTATATGTAAGAACACACTACTAACACATTTGACTATCAAGACAATGTGTAAAGATTCAATTAATATGTTTTAAGTAATTAGCAACTACACACTTTTGCGAGACAATATACACTTTTGAGATGATATACACGCAAATTATGTGATTGTTAGGCAATTACATCAACTCATATTGGGTTTTGTATAAGGTATGAAAACTGTTTTTTAGGGGCAGGATTTGCGACGGAATCGAGTATACCGACAGTTTTTAAAACGGATTTTGCGATTTGTCGTTTAGTGTAGGGTTTTAGGTCGTTAATACCCACTAATTTTTACCACGGTTTTAGAGAAACCGTTTCAAAAACCGTGGCAAATGTAGGATTTAAATTATTTGAATTTGCAGCCTTATCCACGGGACTTGCCAGGGATTTTGGCAAACCCGCTGCAAAACCCGTTGGAAACTGAAAAACCGTGGCAAATGCCGCTGCAAAATATAAATGCAAATTCCATAATTGGCACGTTTGAAACTTTACCATTATATTTTGCAAAATTAGATCTTCCAATCCTGATAATAGGCAAAAAAATCTGTTATATATGATAATCCAACTTCATTATAATACAAAATTAAGATATTTTATTAATCCAGTTTTTTGTAATATTCCATAAAACATTTGAAACCAACAAAGATTAGTAATCATTAGAGGGGTCTACATCATCTTCATCATCTGATGTTTCCTCAGATTCGAATTCTTCTTCATCCGTTGGTAATTCTGATGGAACACTTTGTGGTAATATACCCAAATCAACTTCTAGAGTAAGTCCTTGCAACTGATCAAACAAAGATGGAATTTGCTCTGAAATACTAACTGATGGGGCATGTGGAATATCATCAACTTGGTAGGCTGTGGCATCCTGATCTGATTCTTCTTTAGAAGCTGAATCAACCACTCTCCGAGACTTTGTCTCACAAACTGCCATCCAATCTACTTTGTCTTTCTTCATGCTAGGATAATGACAGTAGTAGACTTGAATCGCTTGTTGAGCTAATATGAATGGGTCGTATTTCTTATAGAATTTCTTGCGATTAACATCCACCAACTTGTACAAAGGGTGAACTTTCATTCCATTTATGGGATCAAACCAATCACCTTCAAATAGAACAACGTTCATTGAGAAGGTGGAGCCACAATATTCAATCTGCACAACATCTTTCTAAATACCATAAAAATCATGTGATGGATCATTAGAATCTGAGCCACAAACACAAATTCCACTATTAATTGTTGCCCTCCCTTGGCCATGTACAAAGGTATGAAAATTGTAACCGTTGACCATGTATGCGGGCCATGAAGTTGCTTTATTAGATGGACCCCAAGCAAGGTCCTGCAATAGTGGATCGGTTACTGCATTTTCCCTGGTTTGAACCTGTGAGCAAAACTCATATTGCATTATGGTTGAGAAAATAATGTTCACGAAACCTTTATTAATTATATAAGTGCATAACTTACATAGAGTTTGAACCAATCAGCGAAAAACATTTCAATTCCCTGGTCAATTTCATCGGAACTATGACCTTCATGTTTGAGGTAATCCACGAACATCCTGTAAGTAGACCATTCGGTATAAAAATAGAAGAATCCATAACATGTCTAACCCCATACCATAATAATCACTGATATAAAATATCAAACACTAAAACTTACTCAAGGTAAGGATCAACTTCCGGACAATTTCGCAAAACATAAGTGTGAGCAACTTTTCTTTCCTCAGGATTTAGCAAACGAACACGTGGACGACCGTGAAATCTCCCTGGGTAATTGAAAATAGAGAAAGGAGGCTTACTAAGATCATTGACAACTTCATCATTCTTTCGAGGTCTCCTACTTGTGCAACGTACATCTAGTTCAAAATAATGCTGAGAAAAAGTATTGATTTCATAAGCAATGTAAGTTTCGCAAATAGAACCTTCAACAGCTGATTTGTTTTTATTGTTTTCTTCAGTTGCTTTAGGAACCTAATACAGGGAAATAGTTTAATTATTCATCAATATAATAATTAATGAACGATATATAATACATAAACATTTAATCATAGATAAGGAACACGTACCGCTCAAAAGGATACATCCATCTAAATTGAACAGGACCACCAACAATTGCTTCATAAGGCAAGTGAACAATGAGATGCTCCATGGAATTGAAGAAAGCTGGAGGAAATATTTTCTCCAAGTTGCATAAGATAATGGCTGCTTTGTCCTTCAAGTCCAACAATTTATTAATGTCCAACGTTGACGAGCAAATTATTCGAAATAAGAGGCTCAACTCAGTCAAAGGACCCCAAATTTCAGCCGGCAACATCTCCCTGAATGCAATAGGAATTAACCTCTGAATAAAGACGTGGCAGTCATGGCTCTTCATGCCAGTCATCTTCAACTCTTTCATATCCACGCATCTACGCATATTTGATGCGTAACCATCAGGAAACTTCAAGACAGACAACCAGTCACATATAACTCGCTTTTGTTCCTTGGTCAAAGTGTAAATCGCCTTTGGTTTTCGACCAACAATGTCATCTTCAACCGCAATATCATCTCGATAACAAAGAACTTCGAGATCCTTTCTTGCATTAACAGTGTCCATACTCTTCCCTGGCACATCCATAACTGTCCCAAGCACATGATCAAACACATTCTTTTCTATGTGCATGACATCAAGATTATGTCGGATCAAGTTAGTTTTCCAATATGGTAGGTCCCAAAATACGCTTTTTTTCGTCCATTTATGAATAATACAGTAACCATCAGGTTTATTGAGAGGGTCTTCATAGGCCGTAGCAAAAAATTGAACCCTATCATAAGTTTCTTCGCCAGACAACCTTGGTGGCGGTGGACTTTTCACTACACAATCCCGGGTGAAAGAATACATGTCCCTTCTATAACGATGCTTTCTTGGTAAGAAAGCTCGATGGCAATCAAAGTAACTAGCCTTCCTACTATAAGGGAGGACAAAGGCCTTTGATTCTTCCATGCATATCGGGCATCCCAAAACACCAGCAGTGCTCCAACCAGACAACATGCCATAAGCAAGAAAATCATTAATTGTCCACATCAAAGCAGCCCACATGTTGAAACTACTCGATGATACACAATCAAAAGTGTCAGCACCATAAACCCACAAATGGTTTAACTCCTCAATCAAAGGCTGAAGATAAACATCTATGTTCTTTTTAGGATTCGTAGGACCGGGACATATCAAAGACAAAAACATGTAAGGACTCTTCATGCACATACTCGGTGGAAGATTATAAGGAGTCACTATGACCGGCCAACATGAATAAGTCTTACCGAACTGCCCATGGGGCGCAAAACCATCTGCACACAGACCAAGCCTGATGTTACGAGGATCGGATGCAAAGTCTGGATAAGTCCTATCGAAATGCTTCCAAGCTTCACCATCGGACGGGTGAGACATAAATCCCTCAGTTGTCTCATGAGTATGATGCCAAGTCATATGCTCCGCTGTTGCTTTCGAGGCATACAACCTTTGCAATCTGGGAGTAAGTGGCAAGTATCGAAGAACTGATTGCGGTATTCTTTTTCGCTTCGGATTGTCCAGCCTACCTCTACCCTCTTTGTATCTAGATTTACCACAAAACTTGCAATCTGTTAACTCGACATCACCTTTCCAATACAACATGCATCCTCCTAGGCAAGCATCGATTTTGACAACAGGTAGCCCTAAATTACGTACTAACTTTTTGTGATGGTAAAAGTCCTGAGGCAAGGTGTTATCAACCGGCAACATATTCCTAATGGCATCACACATGTCATTGTATGTAGCCTCAGACATATTTGAATGCGACTTGATTGTCAAAAGCCTTGAAACAGCAGATAATTGGGTTTCCCTGGAATGAGCTTCCCTGTCACATCCAATCCACAAAGGCTGGTCGGATGCTGCAATCATATCAAAGAAACTTTGATCCAAATTTGTAGCACCCCACCTTCATCACTCAAGACACCAAGTTTGTCAATGTTGCTGGGGCCTGCTTCTTCTTCAGGATGAGAAACAAAGTTTGGACGAACTGAATCATATACCATCCGTTGATCCCACCTCATAGAATCGACTCTGCTAATTCTGGGTTAACGACGAATCCTTGTCGCTCATGAAGGGCACATGCCTCTTCACCGTGAGCCGTCCAATTCCATTATTTCCCCATGAACCCTCTGCGACACAAATGCTCCGACACATCTTCTGAATCGAGGAATAATCTATTTTTACATTTATAGCATGGACACCGTATTTTATCCCCACTCATATATTGAGGCTGACGTGTAGCAAATTCAACAAATTCCACAACTCCATCAATAAACTCTTGCCTAATGCCTCCACGGCTAGGATAATTCCTATTATACATCCACCTCCTATTTTCCATTATAACTGCAAC
>AWUE01011984.1:0-27408 GCA_001974825.2 Corchorus olitorius | reverse complement strand
ATCTATGCATTTTAGTCCCTTATTCATATCAACAACACAAAACCAATTTTCACACAATAATTTTTACTTATATGAAGCAACAACACACTACCCATGCATCAACTATTAAATCACTCTCAAATATATATATACTTTCATACAAACAAAATTTGCAAATATATATATATATATATATGATAAAAGATGATATAAATAAGTTAAACTTACCATGTATATTGCTCCAAATAGAGATTGTGGAATGAGATCAACAAGAAATCATGTCTTCCTCGTGTTAAATACAAAAATATAAGAAAAAAAGAGTTTGAAACCTTTGAGATTTTGAGAGAAAATGAAAGTTGAGCTACTGCAAAATGGCTTCTGCTTGCTGCTGCTCAAATTATAACATCCCGAGCCAAAACGCTGCGTTTTGGCTCAAACAATTATTAAAAAAAATAATAATAAATTTGCAACGGACTTTGCCACGGAAATTCCACTACTCATTTGTCACGGAATTTGCTACGGAATTTTGAAAAGCCCGTGGTAAAAATTGTGGCAAACTCATTGTGGCAAAACCCATGGCTAATTACGCACAATTTTTGCCACGGTATTCATTCTCCGCTTCAGTTAGCAAATGGCCCTCGACTGTTGCGACGATATTGCCCGTGGCTTGGTTTTGCCACGGATTTTGAAACGGGAACCCTTTTTTCCGTGGCAAAATCCGTGTCTACTTTGCTGCGGAAAAATTCCTCTCCAAACCTGATCGTGGCAACACTGTCAGTTTCTTGTAGTGTTTAACAATGATTGTTAAGGTGAATTCCTTCTTAATTAAGTGTCTTGGAGCCCAAATTTGAGTTCAAATATTCAAATGTAACTTTTGTTGTATATATCTTAGAACATTGTTCTTTATCTCGTTCTAGTTTTGTTTTCTTTCAATTTGGGTTTCTTTTGCTTTCAATAGAACTGTTCTTGTTTTCCTCGATTCTTATAAGCTATAAAATCAACAAATGATATCAAGAGCTTACTTTGGTGGTCTTTAAAGTGCCTATAAATGTGAGATAAATCAACAATGAATTTTAAGCAAAAACCTCCCATCCCAAACACCAAGTGAACCTATCATATATATATGATACTTTTGAACACCATCTGTTCAACACACATAGTTTTGTGTGTTGAACACCATGTGTTTTTTTTTTATGATATCAAAACATTGCTCTTATTAATAGTCTAACCAAGTTCCTTAGTGTATAGTAAGTTGTTGAGATTTAAGCATGATAAAGGTTGCGATCAATTGCTATGAATGGCATAGATGCACCTAGTCGGATTAATCAAGAGAAAATGGTTAGCTTCAATAAAGACAAAGCAACCTTCAAGCACACCAAGTCTAGAAGAACTCAACCTCACAAGGCATGGGGTGACTTATTGACAATAAACAGCGACAACCCAAGCACTCTAATGAAGCCCAAATATGGAAGTACACAAGTTTGAAATTAGAGTTAGAATAATCGCCACACTATCACAAGAGTTGATTTTAGTCAAACTAATGCCAAGAGAGCTAATAAGGAGGTGCGCATTACCGAGCACATGACATAGGAGAAAGAAGAGAAAATCAGCAAGGAAACTATCACAAAGGGCTTTAGTGCGAGTAATGAGGCAATCTTTTGGTGAGATCAACAAAATAATGAAATGGACTGTCAAACAGATAGGCCAACAGAACTCAAGTCAACGGTTAGACTACTTATACCACCATAATATGACAAAATAATGAACAGATTTTTCAACCATTGTCTCTAATAGCTCGTTTTGGTAGATTTTGTATTTAAACACTTATTAGACCGTTGGCAGATAGATTTGAGCATTCAAGGGCTTCTCTTTGAGCAAAAACACTCTAAAATTCAAAACCAAGTTGTAGTCACCCAATCTTAATTTTTCTTGGTTGTTTAAGTTTGTTCTTTGTTGATTTAAATGGAAAAAATACGTTCTATTATTTTTAGAGTTAGGAAAAGTACATATATATACACATAAGCTATTAACCTAGGAATCCTAACGCTACCATAACTCTTAAGTCCTCTAATTAAGTAAATATGTCATATTACACTATTTACAACACTCCCCCTCAAGTTGGAGCATAGATGTAAAGCATGCCCAACTTGTTACAAATATAATCAATCCTTGGTCCTCCTAAAGCTTTTGTGAAAATATCACCAAGTTGTTCTCCAGTTTTGAAATAACCAGTGACAATCAATCATTGCTTACGTTTTTCTCGAAAAAAGTGGCAGTCAATCTCGATGTGTTTAGTTCTTTCATGAAAAACAGGGTTTGATGCAATATGAAGTGTAGCTTGGTTGTCACACCATAACTTCATAGGCAACAAACTTTTCCTTTCAAAACCAATCTCATTCATTAATTGATATATCCACATAAGTTCACATGTGGATTGAGCCATTGCTCTATACTCTGATTGGGCACTAGATCGAGACACAACATTCTGCTTTTTACTTCTCTAAGAGACCAAGTTCCCACCAACAAACACAATAACCTGATGTAGATCTTCGATCAATCTTAGAACCAGCCCAATCTGCATCTAAAAAACACTAAATACGAGAGTGACCATGATTACTATATACTAACCCACGGCCTAGAGTTCCTTTGAGATAACATAAAATTTGTTCCAAAGCTTCCCAATGAGTAACTCGTGGACATGACATAAATTGGCTCACAATACTAACTGGATATGCAATATCAGGATGAGTTATTGTAAGATAGTTCAACTTTCCAACTAATCTCTTATATTTTTCAGCATCCCCAAATAATTCTCTATCTTCTGCTGTAAGCTACATATTAGTAGCCATTGGTGCATTGCAGGGCTTTGCTCTAAGTTTTCCAGTTTCTTTCAACAAATCAAGAACATATTTTCTTTGAGAAAGAAATATGCCTTTCTTAGACCTTGTCACCTCAATCCCTAAGAAATATTTCAACATACCCAAATCCTTAGTCTGAAATCGCATTTGACGGAAGGACTTTAGAGCTGCAATATCATTATTATTACTGCCAGTAATCACAATATCATCAACATACACAATTGATAAGATAATACCAGCATCAGATTGTTGATAGAAGACAGTGTGGTTGCAACTACTTTTCTTTAAACAAAATTCTTGGACTACTTCACTAAAGCGGCCAAACCAAGCATGAGGACTTTGCTTTAACCCATGCAAAGATTTCTGAAGTTTACATACTTTACCAAACTCCCCTAAAGCAACAAACCCTGAAGTCGCCATGAAGAAAAGCATTCTTTACTTCTTCCTGTATGTCACCATGAAGAAAAACATTTTTTACATCTAACTGATGCAAAGGCCACCCATTAGTAGCAGCAAGAGAGATAAATATTCGAACAAATGCAAGTTTAGCAAATGGAGAAAAAGTATCAGAATAATCCACTCCATATGTTTGAGCATACCCTTGACCACTAGACGGGCTTTAAGACGTGCCACAGATCCATCAGGATTTATTTTAACAACATACACCCATTTCCAACCAATAGCCTATTTGCCTGAAGGTAGATTCACTAGCTCCCAAGTACCATTATTATCTAAAGCCATCATTTCCTCCTCCATGGCAGTTCATTAACCAGGATGTTGTAAGGCTTCATGTAAAGTTATAGGAATAGAGATAGATGAGATATGATAAGCACATTGTCTCTTACCTTTGCGAAGAGCAATCGGAAGGTCAAGACTAGGATCTATAGACCAAGGAGATGATGGAGGGAGTGAGTCTTGTGGTTGTGTACGTCGAGAATAAACTTGAGTGATAGGTGGTTTGGGAAGCACATGAGATTCTGATGTGACATTAGATTCTATTGTGGAAGTCACAGTATATATCAAAATATCATCTTCCTCTATTGCAGAGATTTAGACCGAAGATTCTAGAAAAAAAGGTGTAGTTTCAAAAAATGTCACATCAGTAGAAACTAAATAACGACCCAATGTTGGGGAATAACTCCTATACCCCTTTTGAAGACGAGAATATCCCAAAAACACACATTTTAAAGGCTTCGGATCTAATTTAGAAACCTTGGGCCTAACATCACGAACAAAACATATACAACCAAAAATACAAGGTTCAACAGGAAACACATATTGAGAAGGTAAGACAGAATAAGGAATCACACCATCAAGAACGGACGAGGGTTGACAGTTTATTAAGAAACAAGCTGTAGAAACTGCATCAGCCCAAAAATCTTTAGGAACTTTTATTTGAAAAAGAAGGGCTCTAGCAACTTCTATCAAATGTCTATTTTTTTCTTTCTGTAACACCATTTTGAGCTGGTGTATCAACACATGAAGACTGATGAAAAATTCCATGTTGCATCATATAAGAAGTAAAAGGGTCAGAAAAGTATTCACGAGCATTATCACTGCTCAGAACACGAACAGAAGTATTAAATTGAGTTTTGACTTCAGCACAAAAAGCACAAAATATAGAGATTAATTCAGATTGATTTTTCAATAAATATAACCAAGTAACACGAGAGTAGTCATCTACAAAGTAACAAAATACCGAAAACCAGGTTTAGAAGTTATTGGAGATGGGCCCCCCAAACTTCTGAATGAACTAACTCAAAAGCTGACATAACTCGTTTATTGACTTGAGGGAGATACAACACACGATGGTGTTTAGCAAACTGAGAAGACTCACGATCTAAGCAGGATAGTGACTGAAATTGATGAAACAAGTTCTTCAAGGTAAACAAGGAAGGATGTCCTAACTGACAATGAAGTTCAAATGGAGTGATAGTACTAGAACATGCAACTGATTTTGGAATGTTAGGAATGGCTTCAAGCACATACAAGCCTTCAGTCTCACGTCCTCTACCAATCACCTTCTTCGTTGTAAGATCCTGAAAGAAACAATGGTCCAAAAAAAATAAGACGCAACAATTGAGAGCTTTGGTGATTTTATTAACAGACAATAGATTGAACGAAAACTTGGGTAAGCACAAGACGAATGATAATGGAAGAAAGGGTGACAAACTAAGATCTCCTGAACCCAAAATAGAAGTGTTTGACCCATCGGCTAAAGTAACATTGCCTTTATCTTTATTGGAAGTAAAGGAGGAAAGGTTATTTGTATGACCTTTCATATGATCTGAAGCTCCAGAACAATGACCCATTTGGAAGAGGATAACATAAGACATGTGTTGGGTTTACCTGACTCAGTAATTGCAACTTTGCAAGAGGATTCATAGCCTTTTGTGATGTTTGGTACTCAGTGAACCATGCATACTCATCAGCAGAAACAAGCACTGACTTATCAGCGAACAAGGAAGTAGGCTCATTCTTTGGAGTAGACTCTTGAGGTTTTCCATGTAGCTGCGAACATGTACGTTGCGTATGGCCGGCCGGTTTCTCCACAATAATAACATACAGGTCTGCCATCAGTAAAGCTTTTGTCCCCACTTCTAGCACCAAAACTTCCACCTCTACCACCACGATTTGTCCGACACCAAATCTATTAGCAAAACTTCGACTCAAAAGAGTGCTACTTGCACTCGATGGGAGAGATCTAGACCCTTTCAGCACACAGCAAACGGGAGATGATATTGTGAAGAGAGGTACTCTCTTGACTAGAGAGAATTTGTGTGCGAACAGCATCAAAATCGGATGGCAAACCAGCAAGAAAATTCATAATTGCGATCTGTTCACGCTAAGACTGTTGAACCTTGATATCAGCACTAAAAGGGAGTAAGGAATTCAACTCCTCATAGACTCGCTTGAAATCCATAAAGTATTCAGTAAGAGTCTTATCATGTTTTTCTGTACATAAATCTTTTGACAAACATCATACATCCTAGAAAGATTTTCCTTCCCAGAGTACAAAAAGAATAAATAATTTATAAGCTCTTTAACGGATTCACAATGGTTAACTATAAACCAATTAACATTCTCAATAGAATTCCGGATCTGCAAAAAAAAAAAATTCTTGCATCTTCTCTCAACCAAGTTTTGTTTGCCTTCGCGTCAGAGGGTGGTTCTTCGGTAAGATGATCATCCTTGTCAACACCGCGAAGGTAAAGTTTCACAGTTTTACTCCACTCCAAGTAATTTCTAGCATTGAGTTTGTGTTCTGTAATCTTTATCGTTTAGTAACGACATCAGAGATTACAGTCTTCTGATCTGTTTCGTCACCCATTGGCTCTCTAGGGCTCTAGGGAAAAAAAAGAGACAAAAAAGGGAAAAGACACGCAGAAGAGTAAAGGGGAAAAAAATTGACGGCTCTCTAGTGCTCTCTTAGGGTTGCTGGCTCAGTTACCATGTTGATTTGAATGGAAAAAATATGTTCTATTATTTTTAGAGTTAGGAAAAGTACATATATATACACATAGGCTATTGACCTAGGAATCCTAACGCTACCATAACTCTTAACTCCTCTAATTAAGTAAATATATATCATATTTACACTATTCCTATATTTACAACATTCTTCAATAAAATATCTGTAAAAATCATTTTGAACTTTTAGTTGTATATTTTGATAATTTAGGATTAATATACATTTCTTTTAACTAATTTTTGTTATAAATTAGTGTGAGAAAGCACTTGAAGTGAGCTTGGTTGATTGTGAGCTTGTGATTAGCTCAATTTGGTTGTAATCACTTGGTGTATGCTCATAACTATATCGGAATAGTGGATTTGGTTGAAATACATGCTGGGAATAGCCAAGATGTAGATATACGTCAAGATTGACCTAACCACAATAAATACTTATGCAGATTGCTCTTATTAATCCTTTCTAGTTACTTTACTTTTTCTACAAGTTTTATTTCATAATGATTTTGCTTAGAATTTTTTACTAAGTTGAGTTTTCAATCATTCCCTTTTAAGCAAATTGATTTCATAAAAAAAAAACACTCTGTAAATTTGGTTTTAAGTTGTTTTTTAAACCTTCTTGTACCTTCACACTCTATCTTTACATTGCTCTCACTGTTAAAATGCTTTATGTTGAGATTGATTAATCTCACTAACTGGAGCGATCTCAAATTGAAACTAAAACAAATTGAAATGTTTGTGAAGTGCTATTCACACCCAGCCCCCTCTATTGCACCACATTTAGGATCAACATTCTGAAGATGAAGACTCATCTTGGTTGAAATCAAGCAAAATGTTGAAAAGTTGGTAAAACTATAAGGCTATGGCCATTTTACAAAGTGGTCAATACTGGAAAATACTGATATAACGACATTTTTTTACATATGACGGCGTTTAATGATAAATAAATAAATGTTTTATTTATCAATAAATGGTTTATTTCAAAAGTTCTAAATCTCTCGGAGAAGCGAACAGAAGGAAAGGAGAAAGAAAAAAGAAGACATACAAAATTTCAGTTTTTTCGGAAGTCAGGGGGAAAATAATCGAGCAAAACTCCAAGAAATTAAGGTTTTGAAGAAGCAAACTTTGATATTCAAATGAATCAAGCCAAAGGGAGCGGCGAAGAGAACGAAGGAAGAAAGGAGAAAGGAGACTTAGAAAATTTTAGGATTTCGATCGAAAGGGAGAAGGGTTTCATCTTTAAATTATAATTTTGACTTAGCGGCGTTTACTAGACAATAAACGCCGCCAATTATGTTTTCCAAATCCCAAAACGGCGTCGTTTGACATAATATAAGACTTAAAAAAAATAATTTCAGTCCTAACACTTAAAACTTTTAGCGCAAAAAAATTAAATATAATGGCGTTTAAGCCAGAAACGCCGCTATATTTTAGTCTAATTTTTACCCATTTACATTTTCCGGAAAAAATTAAATGCGGCGGTGTTTACAACCTCAGACGCCCCCATTTAGCGGCGTTTTGGCCCAAACGCCGCTATATTTGAGTCTTCATTTTTACCCAATTTGCATTTCTTGGAAAAAAATTAAATATGTTGACGTTTTCAACCTCAATCGCCCCCATTTAGTGGCGTTTTGGATAGAAACGCCTCTATATTTTAGTCTCATTTTTACCCAATTTGTATTTCCCGGGAAAAAATTAAATTTGACGACGTTTTTAACCTTAAATGCCCCCATTTAACGCCGTTATCTTCAATTTTAGAGAATAAAATAGCGGTGTTTGCCCAAACGCGTCTAAATAAACGCCCCTATCTTAGCCTTTTCTAGTAGTGGGTGTCTCAAATCCTATATTCATAATCATAAATATCATGACTTGTGAAACTCTATAAGCAGCTTGGAATTTGTTGAAGGAAGAGTTTCAAGCCATTAAAGCAGTACTAGTTAGTTAATTTATAAGGGAGTTTAAAATTTTCAAAATGAAAGAGGATCATTAACCTGTCAAACAATACTCAAATCAAGTCTAAAATTGTAAATCGAATCAAGATCCTTGGTGATGATTGATATACAGAGAAGAGGGTTATTGAAGAAGATTGTGAACACTTTGCCGGGGAAGTATGAAACCACAATCTCGTCCATTGAAAAACCAAATATATCATAGAGGTTTCTTTGTCTAAACTCAACTATAAAATATTACATAGTTACTATAAAAGATACAAGAGCTCTATGCCCCTGAGCATATGTATATATAAACATGTTTCACCTATAAAAATATTACATAATCATTAAAAAAAAATTTTGGCTTCTATTTATTTATGTAATTACTTTTGAGAAACAAAGCTATTCGACGCATTCCCATATCCATATATGCATCTCCAAAACCAAATATAAACAAAACTTTGGTAGAGGAAATTGGTTGGTAAGATCACGTTATACTTTGAGTTCCTAGCTTGCAGTAACTCCGTACGTGTCATATTCAATTTTGATCCACAAAATTTAAGTTCATAGTTGATCACATTCAACATCAAAGTTTCGTACCTTGTCATTATGATTAAGATAACTCGTCTTATCTCATTGTCATTGGCTTCAAATGGAAAATATAAAGTTGAGAAGAGAAACTATAGTACAAAATTATTATATTATATCGTATTATTATATTCTTATATATTATATAATAATAATATATTATGCCAGCCGGGGGGCGGATATATCTAATAATTAAGCATAGATCTTGATTGGTATTGATCATGGATGATTCCCGATGAAACTGTTATGTGAAGCCAAAGCTTAGACTGATTTGGCTGTTTCCTGAACCCTAGTTTACCAATGGCAAATTTTTTTGCAATAACTGCAGATTAATATCAGGTGCTTTTACATGGACCACTCTAAACCTTGTAGCTATTATTCATTACAATCAGTGTGTAAAAACCCTTGTGAGGCATCCTCAAGCAATAGACTGATTTTTTCACAGATTATTTGCTTTTGAGTGGTCCAACCCCAACCCGTTTCCTATTGGTGAAAAAGTACTATAAATCTCTCTCAATTTCATCCTTCTTGTATTCTTTTTCATGCCTTAATTTAATTACTGAAGAGGAAACAAATATTTAGTCATTATACTTTAAATGGAAAGAATATACTCTAGTCTTTGACCACTTTTTAAAGGACTCCAAGAGATACAAGTCCGTGTGCAAAACTCCCAAAGGACTCCAAAAATCATTTCTAAATTACTAGTTTTGTTAGGACAAATCTAATGCCATTAACTTTTAGTTGGCCGTGGGCATATGAAAGAATTCACCTTTTGAGGGCCGGAGAATGTTTGATTGGGTTGCAAAGACGATCGAGACGGACTAAAAGTTTCCCCCTGGTTTGGGTTGGTCTCATCTGTCCAATTACTTTTTTGGGCTTGCTGCCATTTAATTGTATGTTTACAAATTACAAATCTACTAGATATTATCCCTGCATTCGCGTTAGCTTTTTCGATTTATGATTGAAATTAAATAATTTCAATATTTTAAGTAAAATTTTATCTTATGTAATAGTAATTAAATTAAATGGAAGAAAATATTGTTAGAATTCTAATGTTTTTTCAAATAATTATCTACTGAAAAATGGAAAAAGGAAATTAAGTTTTACTTTGATTATAATTCAATGTTCTAAATATTATTTGAAATTCCAAATATATAATGACATATATTGGTTTTCTCCCAACCAATCACTTTTGGACAAATGTCAGCATGAGAAGAGTCAAATACTAAGCGTACAGCAGTTTGGAGATAATTTTAATGGTAAGGTATAGATAACATCTACTTCTTCACTTCTACGTGTATTGCTTGTGACCTATCGTGTTTTATATCGTGTTTAAATTAAATGGTAATTAAAATAATAATTGAATTAATTATAAATCAAAGGAAATAATTGTATGTTAATTACTCTTCTTTTATTTTAAAAAACTTTAAATTCTTGTTACACACTCCAATAATTAAACTATCAATACATACTTCAAAAATAAAAAATGTCAATCACAATAATTAAATTTTAAATTAACTTTTAACTTGATTTTTTTGCTATCACGAACATGATATTGAAATGAGCTACACAATAGGAGGTAGCCCTCTCATTTTCCCCATAATCCCACCCCGCCCATTGCAGGATTCGAAGTCGAGACCTCGCAAGAAGTCTCAGGCTCAAAACACTGGAATGTCCCCTTGCGGACTAAATTTTTAACTTAATTAGGCAACTTATTTTAACTTTTAAATTTCAAAGTAACGATAATAACACTTTTATTAGTTTGTATTATAATTGGGTTGGGTTTAGGACTACCAAAAAGTCTCCAATTTTTTTTTAAATTAAAATGGTAAAAAATATTTATAAAAAATATTGAATTTAATAAATAAAAATAGAGTTTTTAGTAGAATAGAACTGTAAAAGTTTAAACAATGTCATTTAAGAATATATTTAAAAAATTCTAATATATCTAAGTTTTTTAATTAAGTAGAAAAATGGTAAAAAATATTTATAAAGATATTAGATTTAATTAAATAAAAATAGAGTTTTTAGTTGAGTAAAACTATAAAAGTTTAAAAAATGACATTTACGAAATATATTCAAAAATTAAAGGTATAATCGTCGATTCAAAAGTTTTACAACATTCGTACTTTTATATATAGCATATATATATATGTATGTATAATAAAATTAATTATTTACTTTAGAGTTCAAATGGACCAAATTACACATGATTCTCTCAACCCTCATACCAAATTTGGCACTCTCAAAAGTTTCATAGTACTAATTAAGAGAAATAAAACATTTCAAATTAAATAATCTTAAAATGACAAACAACTTTAGTAACTAACAAACACCCCATCGCGCGCGCCTTTTATTAAAATAATAGAGAAATGTTTTAGATCATATTTATAAAGCATTAATGAGTAAAATAAAAGAAAATTATAAATATAAAAAAAGTGGAGGATTAAATTGTATAAAATAAAATATTTAGAGGACTAAATCGTATAAAATAAAAATGATCAAGGATTATCTATAAAATGAATAAATTTTAAGGACTAATAAAATACTAATAGGACTAAATAGAATAAAAGAGAAATGTCTAAGGACTATTTAATGGCATGACCAGTGTCACTCAACCAAGAGTAACACTTGTCAATCAACTAATCATGTTGCTTATCATTATATATTTTTATTTTTTAGATTTAAGAGAATTTATTACCTTAAAGAATTTGCTTTCTATACCACTTGAGAATTTGCTTTCTATACCACTTGAAGTTTGGTGCATTGGAGTATTACCCACACATAAAACTGGATTCAAATTTGGATGTACAAGGAGAAGCATTCACAACATACTCATTAAAGTGTATAATTACAAATTATATGAAACATTTTCGGGATGTGAATCTTTCTTGTGAAATGTCTGGTAATGCTCCACAAATTGAATCTTGTAACAATTGATACACTCAAATATGATTCCTTGTTTTGGCCAAGAAAAAACATATGATTCTTTGTTCTTAATCTTATATTTATCTTATGATTGTATGGGTGTTGCGTGCCATTAATGTGATTGTTTGATAAGTTAATGCTGATTTCTATCTATTGATTATACAATATGCTTTCTGATGAGTATATTTGATTAGATCTGATTAAAGTGATAAAGATAATTATATTATAAACTTTCTGTTGCATATGATTATCTGAGAATCTTATTTGTCTTGATTATATAACATACTACGGAGTTATATGGTTCAGTGCTATCTCATATTTATTTTTCTATGGGCCATAGTTTTACATAGATCTAGGATGATATGTTATAGTTAATAGCTTGGTTAATTGTTCGATTCACTTTATGCCTCATCTATCTATATAGAGGGATGTTTTCTGGTGAATCTATATAGCTTAGTGTAGACACCCTAATTTCGTCTGTATCCTTCAAAGTAAACTGAATTGCTCCTTAATCTGCGTTAAAAGTCACCCATGGGCATTTTGGTCATTTTTGCTTCAGGGGCACCATAGTCATTTTTAATTCATTGCTAGCTTAGATTAACATGTAAACTTGGGTAGATTGCAATGCATTTCAGGATTAAAACCAAAGAAATATATGTCTCTTTAAATTGCATTTCAAATAGTACGTCCATTTTTAATTGGTAAGCATTTTAATTTGTTTAAATATTTTAACTGGCTAGTTTTGCATTGCATACATGCTTGTAATAGAAATCACTTTTCTAAATTATGTCGAGCCCTCCTTGTTTTAAATATTTGCTTTAATGATTTACTTTTAGCTTGCTCTCATTTTGGACTTTTGGCTTTTATTAGGTAAATTTAGCTTTGAGCCATTTCTTTTCCTTTCCTACACCTTTCGCCCAGCAAATTAATCCTTGCACATTGAATTTCATTTTCTTTTCCATCCTAAAAAAAAGAAGAAAAAAAAGGATTGGACCAGGTTTTTGTTTCTTATTCGAATCCCATTTAAAGTTTCACCCTATAATGGGCTCAAATGTCCCATTTACTTTTAAAGCTTGATTGCTGGACCTTTTATGTAGTTATTCTCTTTAGCATGATTTTGAGGAATTGAGTCATTTTATTGGGCCGTTTTTTTTAGTGACTTAATAGTTGTGGGGCTAGGCTTTGAATTCCTGGGCCTTGATTAACTTATTCGGGTCATTTGGGGTTTTAGATAATAAAGGAGACTAAAGGGCTGTTTGATAAACCATTGAAAATTTTCAAACCATTGAAAATGAAAAATTTCAATGCTTTAATTTTTTCAATACGTTTGATAATCAATGCTAGAAAATCACTTAATTTAAAGTTTTCAATGAAAAAGTATTGAAAATAAAAAGTAGGTCTAAGGTTACTTTTTCTATTCAACAATATTATTTATAGAAAGATTTAAACATTAATGTTATGTTCTTTCCTTTTTAATTGTTACCAATGTATTTTTTAAATATTTTCATACAAAAATATCAACACAATTTTTTTTCTTACATCTCACATTAAGTAACTTATCAAACAGTTTTTTTCACCACAAATTCAGTATTAAATTCAGTAGCCATAAAGATTCAGTGCTTAAATTTTCAGTACATAATTTAACAAACAGAACTAAGTCCCATTTTATTTTGTTCCTCCTGACAGCTTACATAATACAATGAATACAAAAAATCAAGAAAAATTTCATTTCCATTTTACAACAAATGGTATTATAGGATACAAAATAAGTATGAGGGTCATGTGGCTTCATTTGAACCCCATTTGCTCTTGCTTTATGCTTTTCTCTTTTTCAATTTTCATTTGGCCCACTTTCAGGTTGTCATAAAGCTGCAAAGTAGGAGTAGACACCAGGTCATTGGTTTCAAAATTGTAAAGACACTAATAGAGCAGGCAGTCACTAAAGCAACAGAGAAAGACAATTCATTGAACTAAGAGGCAATCCAAAGCGAAGCAAGGCCCGAATTGGAGCAGGCGAACAAATCAAAGTAGTGCACTAGAGTCATTCCTCAATGCGAACTAACTCGGTCTCAACTCAACCCAGGTCATGACCAGTTCAAAGATGTCAAATGCAAAATTGAAAACAAGCATGTGTAAGGGCAACTTAGAGCCTAAGAGGAATACTCATGACTAATCAAAGGCTGTCAGTGAGTGCAAATACACATCAAACAGACAAATTAATAGTCGTCAAAGACTTTCAATCACATGGTAGCAATTAAGGCAGAATCCACACCATCAGAAACAAAGTTCAAGCAACAAATTCGATCAAGCAAAGCTATTCAAGTTCATAAAGAAGATCAAGCATACAAGGCAATTGATTATTTGGGAAGAGGTTGGTATTGGAAGGACTCAATTATAAAGTGAGTTTTGGTCCAAAACAGTAGTAAGCCAAACAAGCTCGAAGAAAGCATGTCAGAAGTAGAGAATCAAAACTAAACCATTCACCAATTCATCAAAGGCAGTTGCAATTGCACGCAGACCTTTAATACACAAGAACATATTCAGACAGGTAACAACATTCATTAAAAAGGGGGCATCAGTGGAGTCATTATGCTCCAAAATTCACAAGGCATTTTCGCAGCAAAGTCAAGACAACATCACTCTCAAATAATTAAGAATGCACGCAGGGCAGCGGCATTTAAACAAGCATTTGTAATTTAAAGCAAAGCACGAAACAACCATTTCAGTGTCAAGCAAGCTAAAACTGAGCACTCGGGTAGTTAAGAAAACAAAATCAGAAAGTGTCATCCATGTGATCGGTCGTCAGCAATCATAAAAATAATTCCAACAATTACTAACTAAATATAGCTATGGCAAGTAGGGGTCGAACCCATAGAGAGATAGGTTATTATTCTTTTTCTTAAAACAATCAAACAAGATAAAGATAATTTTTAAAGTAGAATCAAATCAAATCAAAATAACAATTAAAATTAACTAAGAAAGTAATCAAGAAAATTAAAGAAAACAATTAATCAGAAAGCAGATAATAAATTGAAAAAATAATTAAAAGAATTCTTCAGCATAGAATTAATTTTCCTCATGACAAGAATAACATGGATCATTGATATCTAAAAATTATGAAAACATTGAATAGCTTTTTTGGAATTAAATCCTAAATTACCTAAATTAGATAAGATTAACTTGGTCCAGCTTAAATTATCCCTTTTATTCTTAACAATTAATTACCTTGGTCCAGTCTCATAATTGATAAGAACAAAGCATTAAGAACTAGTAATTTATGAACAAGCACAACAAACAATTAAATTATCCATCGACCCTTAAATCCCTTGGAAGGAATTGGTCCTTCTCTTCCAATTGTTACATATAATTAGATCCAAATTGGTCCTTCTAGATCTAATCTAGCTAATGCAACTTAATTTATCAACATAGTGTCGAATCCAATCCATCAAAACAAGCAAAATAGAATTCATGCAGAGAATTAAGAAATATCCAAAACAATTTTCATATATAAGCAGAAAACCTCACCATGATATAAGTCAAGAGATCAATTAAATTCTACATTGAAAAAAAGAAAAGGATTACTCACTCATGAATTGAGTGAGCATCCAAAGAATAAGAAAAAAACTTACCTATGGATGGCAAGAAGAGGGAGCGGGGGGGGGGGGGGGGGGGGGGGGCTCCTAGGGCTTTCGCTTCGAAATCTTCAAGAATTCTTCAAAAATAAAATACAATCTCTACCTGATAAAAACCTAGACCTAAGGTGGCTATTTATAGTGGAAAATAACCCCTAAGACTCCAATTGTAACTAGGAAAAGACTCTAGGACGGTTTAATGGCTGACTTGGTCTCCAAGTTGCATTAAACGTCTTCCTGGAACCAAAACTTGAGTAAAAATCGGATTTTGGAATTTTCTGGAATCGCACATCAACTTCAACAGCAATTTCGGGTTTGACAATGGTAGAATTGGGCTTCGGGCTTCGAAGTAAAGTTGTAGATCTCGGAGTTAGCTTTCCAACGCCTACTCATGGACCTTATTTGGAGGTCTGAGCAGAAAGTTATGGTTTTGTTACCAAGACTGCGCTGCATCCTAATCCAACTAGGGCTAGTAAGCGGGAATATGTGGAAATTGGATATTTATTTGTGTATATGCGGCACAAATTGGGATTTTAACTCCAATTGTGGGCTTATATGGGCTGAGTATTATCCCATATAAAATATCCAAAAATCCAAAGCTCTCAGGCTTCTCCATAACTTGTCTTCAATCCTTCGCGATTTAAGTTGAATCCTCAATTCTCGCTTCTTGATATAATTCTTCAATTATCTTCAACTCTTCAAATTATCTTCAATAAATCTTCAATCACGAACTTTGAATCTCAAAATCTTCACTCAAAATTACTTTGCTCATATCTGTGTAAAAAGTCATCAAAATAGCTCCAAAAGTAGTGAAAATTAGCAAGTTTCCAATTTCACATCACTTAAGGACTCAAAACACAAATATTAACAAAATAAGATATATTAGAGCATAAATTCATCCAAAAAACATAATAAAATAGCTATAAAAATAGGGTTGTTTTTGGCTCGATCATAATTTCCCGCACACTTGAACTTTGCTAGTCCCTTAGCAAATCAAGGTGTAAGTTAACTAAAAATCAAATCTTTAAAAAGATCAATTTGAATTCATACATATATCAAAAATCAATGTAATCATGAAATCAAAATAGCAAAGAGTAATAACAATACTCAATCCAAAAGATTAAGGAATAGCAAGTATCATCATTCTTAAGTAGCCATAATCAAAACAGCTCTAATCACTTACCATTCTTCACATCCTATAACTACTTCTTTCTATAAGCTCACGTTTTCCTCTTTCTCTCCATTACTCAAAAGATTGAAGTGCCATGATTACAAATCAAGGGTCATTGTGGGTTATAATAGATTTTCAAGTGTAATTATTTTTAAAAAATTGAGGTTACTAACCTCTGAAGTGTTCATGATTAGGGGTTACTAACTCCCTTTATTTTTTATTTGAGGCTACTAGCACTCTAGAGGGACTCCCTCTATTTATTATTTTTCAGAGGGACAATACTTCTGCAATTCCATGCCTCTTATTCTCTTTCTAAGGGTTACCAACTCCTTTTGTTTGAGAAAAGAGTGACAATAATGGAAAGATTTAAAGCAGAAATACCTCTTCTCCTCTTGTCATGAAAACACTTTTTTTTTATATATATAAAATTTTTTTAAACTACCCTTTTATAAATAGTCCCCCACACATATTCTTGACATATCCATGATATACTTTCTTAATTGTAATTTCAATCAAGATTCAACATAAGTTCTAGAAATAGATAATCATAGAAGCAATAAATAAAAATAAGATCATATCACAAACTTTAATTATACCTAATTCTAAGAAATGAAATAACAAGCTATAAATCAATCAATGAATAAAGCATTCTTAAAATTCTAAGCATTCATCAATCATAATTAAATCAATTACTCAATATATGCATGAAAAATCAAAAGGTTTGAAAATTTTGAAATATATTTTTAAAAAATCAATTTTTTCGAAATTGTTTTTTTCAAAAATTGGGGGAATAAAAGATTAATCCAAAAACAATCAAATCCTAAAATTAAGCATAGCATACTTAAAATTAAAATCTAATGCAAAGAACAACTAACATATGACTCAATTATCAAGCATTCATTCAAAAATCAAGTATTCACCCCCCACACTTCAAATTTACATTGTCCTCAATGTAAAAGCAATCAAGAAATCAATTCATGCAAAAGCAACTTACCGAAAATAAAGAGATATAATTAAAGAAAACATACCTGGATTGCTTGATGAAGATAGTACTCAAACATAAAGGCAATAGAAAATTAAAGTGATAGGAAAAGAAAACTAGATAGATAGTTTATTAATGAAACTTGAAAAATAAAGACATATATTAAGAAAAATTAAAGATAAAGCATAAACTAGATAACTAGTCCTAAGATGCATAAAAATAAAATCCTAATTCTAGAACAAGAAATTTAAACTTAAAACCCTAATTCTAAATTGGTTCATGGATGGCCTTCTCCAATAAATTGTAGAGATCATCCAAATTCCCAATTATTCCATTAAGTCCATCTCTTAAGCTAGTAACTTGATCACATATATTCTTGAATTGAAGAAGGTAAGGGTGTTCTTCTTCCTTATTCCCCTTTTCTTGATTAACCTCCTCATCCTCTTCCTCAAAATCATCACTAGAAGCAACACCTGAATTTTGTTTAGAAGCAAGCCAAACTATAGCACCCTTGTTCTTGTCATCTTCTTTCAACGGATCTCTTGGTCCAATGGGTGGTGATGATAGATCCTTCTTCTCCTCCAAAGTATGAACACTAGCAATAATTGGTGACCTTGGTCGATTAGATGAAGAAGCATGAGTAGGATGAGGAACATGGAAGCCTTGAGGGTAAGGAGTGCATCGCATGGGAGGCCTATAGGGCTTGGTGCGATAGCCATCAATTCTAGGCATAGGAAAAGGCTTGCTCCATGGTACAACTTGAGGTCTCATCCTATCATTGAAAATTCTTGGTGGCCCTTGAGAGTAAAGAGGATGATTTCCATAGGGATGGAATCGATTCCCATGAAAATTTTCCTTCATCTTGGCGGTATTAGGTCTTGCTTGGGCTCTCACGGATTCTTCATGTGATTTTTCAACTTTATCCCAAAGAAATTGAAAAATTACCCTTGCTTTGAATCTGGGCTTGATAGCAACATCTTCTGGAGAAAGTGAGGCAAGCAGATTCAAAAGTTCTTGACAATCTTGACGAGAGAAAAATCCAAAGAATTTTCCTTCATGAAGATTGTTTCCTATCTCATGAAATTGCCTCTTAAAATTCTTGAATTGAACTTCAAAATCCATGGTGGTGGATGGCAATGTCGACCTATTCAATTGGCTTGGAAGGGGGTATCGAAATCTTCTTCAAACTTGCTAGCTTCTTGTCGACGTGCTTCTTCAATTATGGGCTATCGAAATTTTTGCTCTCTAAATTCCTTCTTATCGCAAATTTTTCTCCAACTATTGATTGTTGCGTTTTGATGAATAAAAAGGAGGGATGGGGGTGCCTTTATATAATGATCAAGTCCTATTCCTAAGAGGTTTTTTAGTTAGAGTAAAAAGTTAGAGACATACCTTGATTAGGAATTATTTACCTCAATGGAAAAAGAAATTGCTAGGTGGATGCAAAAAGGAGTCCAAATCCCTCTTGGAGTACGATATGCGGCAAAGGATGCATGCATGTCGCTCTTCTGGTAGCGTGGACAGCCTTGCTACGGGCATGGGCTGCTGCTGGCCTGGCCTCAGCGCGGTCATGGCCTGGCATGGCCCATCCTTGGTGCGCGGGCGGCCTGTTTGCAGCTCGCTGGTGGCTTGGTTGGTGATGTCATGGCCGCGCCATGGCCTGGCTGTGGCACATCATGTGCTGGACAGCCCCGGACTGGTATGCGCCATGGCCTGGCCTTGTCCGCACTCTGGCCTGGTCAGGCCTAGCTATGGCGCGGTATGGCTCGGTCATGTTCGGGCCATGGCACGAGATGGCTCGGGATGTGCCGAGCCATGGCCGGTCATGATGGGGATCTTGGCACAGGTTAACTGTGCCAGGGTCGGCCATGTACTTCTCCTTGACTTATTTTTCCCGAATTTCTTTCTCTTTCTTCAATTTAATGAAGAAAATTCCTAAACCTATCAAAACAAAATAAAATTGACTTAGTGATAAAATAAAATTTAGAATTTAAAATGGAAAATAAATAGGATATTGAAATTATTGGGTTGCCTCCCAACAAGCGCTAGTTTAAAGTCATTAGCTCGACTTCCCCTTTTAATTTCAAGTTGGAAGATAAATTGGTTCTTCCAACTCAATTTCTTCAATTGAAAGTGTTGGCATTGGCTCGAAGGAAGGCTTGAGTCTTTGTCCATTGACTTTTAATTGCTACTTGGATTTTGGGTAATAGATCTCCACAGCCCCATTGGGATATGCATATATAACTTCAAAAGGTCCAGACCATCTTGATTTCAATTTCCCAGGGTAATTCTTCGATCGACTGTTGAACAACATAACCTTTTGCCATTCATGAAACGATCTTCGCAATATCCCTTTTGCCCTTCATATGCTTCATTCCTTATTTCTTCAAGTTCTTGTAATTGAAGCATCCTTTGAATTCCAGCTTTGATGTTCTTGTAGTTGAGATTGCATTGTTTCACTGCCCACCATGCTTTGTGTTCTATCTCCACAGGTAGATGGCATGGCTTACCAAACACAATTCTGTATGGGGACATACCAACAGGTGTCTTGTAAGTTGTACGATAGGCCCATAAAGCATCTCCTAATCGCATACTCCAATCTTTTCTTTGAACATTGACTGTCTTCTCGAGAATCAGCTTCACTTGACGATTTGATATTTTAGCTTGTCCACTGGTTTGAGGATGATATGAAGTAGATACCCTATGGCAAACTCCATATTTTTCATTCAATGATTGCACAATCTTGTTGTAGAAGTGAGTTCCTCGATCATTGATGAGAGCTCTAGGAATTCCAAATCTATAAAGAATATTATTCTTTATAAATTTGACTACTGTCCTTGCATCATCCTTCTCAGCAGCAACAACTTCAACCCATCTAGAAACATAATCCACAACTAGAAGAATATAGTACTTCTTATCTGATGGAGGAAAAAGTCCATGAAATCAATTCCACATACATCGAAGACTTCAGCAATAAATATAGGTGATTGAATCATTTGATTCCTTTTCGACATATTTCCAGTTCCCTGACAACGTGGACAAGTCTTGTAGTCTTCTTGTGTCCAAAATGTCTTCCACATTCGTAGTTGTGGCAAAACTCCAAAACTGATTGAATCTCACCATCAGGGATGCATCTTTTTATGACTTGGTCATGACCATATTTCCATTGGTATAGATCATCCCAATGATAATACTTAGCATCACTTATGAACTTCAACTTAGCTCCTTTGCTAAGATCTGAGGGAAGACGATGAGTAACTAAGAAATTGACAATATCAGCATACCAGGGAAGTTTAGAGACGACAAATAGGTCTTCAAAAGGCAGTGCTTCATTGATTGCAATTTCTTCCCCCTTGCCTTTCATTCTACTTAGATGATCAGCTACAGCGTTTTCTGCTCCTTTCTTGTCCTCTATCTCGATATCAAATTCTTGAAATAGCAATAGCCATCGCATGAGCCTATCTTTTGCGTCTTTCTTTGACATTAGGTATCGAAGTGCAGCATGATCGGCGTAGATTATCACCTTAGATCCCAAGATGTATGGCCAAAATTTCTCCAAAGCAAAGACAACAACAAGCATCTCTTTTTCCGTGGTGATGTAGTTCTTCTGAGTAACATCTAAGGTTCTTGAAGCATAGTAAATAACATGTGGTACCTTGTCTACTCTCTGACCTAGAACAGCTCCAATAGCTATGTCACTTGCATCACACATGATCTCCAACGGTCGTTTCCAATCAGGTGGCTTCACAATTGGAGTGGTGGTAAGAGCAGTCTTTAGTTTGTTGAATGCTTCTTTGCAGTCATCTCCAAATTCGAACTCTACATCTTTCTGAAATAGTCGACACATTGGTGCTGAAATCTTTGAAAAATCCTTGATGAATCTTCTGTAGAAACCAGCATGGCATAAGAATGAACATATATCTTTGACACATGTTGGATAAGGGAGGTTCTGTACAACATCAACCTTGGCTTTGTTGACTTGCATCCCTTCCTTAGATACTACAAGGCCTAGAAGAATGCCTTATTCTACCATGAAGTGGCATTTTTCGGCATTTAACACCAATTTGGTTTCAAGACATCCTTTCAAGATTAATTCCAAGTTATGAAGGCATTGATTGAAGTTGTCTCCATAGACTGTTAAATCGTCCATGAATATTTCCATCTTCTCTCCCACATAATCTTGAAAGATGCTCATCATTCACCTTTGAAAGGTCGCAGGTACATTGCATAAACCAAATGGCATTCTTGTGTAAGCATACGTACCAAAAAGGCATGTAAAGGTGGTCTTCTCTTGATCTTCAGGTGCAATTGGAATCTGGAAGTATCCTGAATACCCATCCAGAAAACAATAGTAGGCCTTGCAAGCGAACCTCTCCAACATCTGGTTAAAGAATGGTAGTGGGAAGTGATCCTTCCTTGTGGCAGTGTTCAGCTTTCTGTAGTCAATGCATAGTCTCCATCCATTCTGCAGTCTTTGAGGAACTAGCTCTTCATCCTTGTTTTCAACGACGGTGAATCCAAATTTCTTTGGAACTACTTGGACAGGGCTGACCCATTTACTATCTGATATAGCATAAATGAGACCAGCTCAAAGCAATTTGAGAACTTCTTCCTTGACAACTTCAAGCCTTCAGGAAATGGTTTTAGCTTTACTTCAGGTGGTTGAATGACAGATGACAAACGTGTGGGTGTTGGCTCCAAGCTGATATAGGAAACTGATGCTTTTTCTTTAACAACAAGTAGTGTCTCCAAATCTCTGATAGTTTATGCTACATCTCTTGGCATCATGTCTTCTGCTTCCTTGATCTCTTCTTCATCTAGACTCTTCGTAAGGACTAATAGGAGTTCATCTTCATGGTGTAGTGTTTGATTGTTCAGAACAAACATCAATTGCATCAATAGAACAGATAGAATGAATCTCAGTAGGAGATTTCATGGCTTCATAAATATTAAATTCAATGACATCTCCATCAAATTCCATGCTGAGTCTTCCATCTCGAACTTCGTACTTTGTTCTGGCTGTGGTCAAAAAAGGCCTTCCGAACAGCAACGGCATATGAGGAAGATGAAGGTCATCTTCACTCATCTTCAAGACATAGAAATCTGCATGAAAAACAAAATCTCCTATCTGCACTAAAACATCCTCTACTAAACCTCCAGGTTTAACGTTAGTTCTATCAGCAAATTGCACAGTAAGATCAGTTTCAATCATAGGTTCTATTTTCAATTGTGAATAAATAGAAAAAGGCATAATGTTAGTTGGAGATCCAAATTCACACATGGCATTTTCTATCTTATTCTTTCCTATTTTATAAGGAATAGAAAAAAAATCCTAAATCTTCACATTTATGATGCAGTTTTCTCTGATAAGCAGCAGATATATTCTCATTCATGCAAGCAAAATTTTTAGAATACTTACTCTTAGTAGTGCATAGCTCTTTGTGAAAAGAAGCATACCTGGGTACCCTTGCGATTTCAGCAAGTACAGGAATGTTTACATCTAATTTTCGAAGTGAATTGAGTTGATTTGCAAACCTTTAGGGAAATGGTGGTTGACCGTAGATGGTTTCCATCTTCTTCATCCCTTCGAATCTTGATCTAGGTCGAGAAGCTTTTTGTGATGAGATAGGTCGATCCTCCTTGCTTTTGGTTGTAATCTCCTCATCACATGACAATTGCTCATTGAATGTAACAACTATTGGTGGTATGTCAGGGAAAACAGGTGCTGGAGGTAGTGATATCGCAGGTGGAGATGGAACATCAGGCAATTCCATCTTCTGAGCATACCAATGTTGAGTTTCTTCAATTGAATTGACTCCATATCCTTGTATTACATTGGAATTGTGTTTGGACGAATTGAGGTGAGTGTTGATGCTCCCCTTGCATCTTCAGGATTTGTGCAAGCAATTTCGTAACAGTCTCTTGTTGATTTGCCAACGATGAGACTACCTTGTTCAAGTGCATCTCCTCCATTTTGCTAAAAGACTCCATTTCAGATGGTTTGGTTGTTGAATGTTCATCCATCGTACTGAATTGGTATATATTCTCAGCCATGGTATTCAACAATCTTCTAGCTTCTTCAGGGGTCTTGAGTGTTAGCTTCTAGCTCATAGAAGTGTTGAATCAATAATTCTTCAACTATTCCATGATATGGACAACTCTCACAAAGTTTGTTGAATCTCTCTGAATACTGATACCATCTCTCGCTAGGTAGTTGACGACTAGCAGTAATCTCCTTCATTAGGTTAGTGACTTTTTATAGTGGAAAATATCTTCCCAAAAACACATGTTGTAGCTCACTCCAATATTTGATAGACTTTGGGGCTAAGCTCCAAAACCATTAGGTTGCTCTTCCTTCCAATGTTGATGGAAACGTTCGCAACTTCAGTTGTTCTTCAGGCATCCCAGTTATCATGGCGCATCTGGTGTTGAAATTCTGCAGGTGTACATTCGGATTTTCATGGGGTTCTCCATGAAAAATTGGTAACAAACGGATCACTCCTGGCTTCAATTGGTAGGACATATCCATATCAGGATAATCAATGTAGAGCGGTCGAGTTTCACGAGTGAAGTTCAATTCTCTAAGAGAACGTGATTGCTCCATTGAATAAGACCTACAAAACGAAGATGATCAAGTGCAAATCAAATAATAAAAAGAAAAAGAAAAATTAAACACATTCTCCCCGGCAACGGCGCCAAAATTTATGATCGGTCGTCAGCAATCATAAAAATAATCCCAACAATTACTAACTAAAAATAGCTAGGGCAAGTAGGGGTCGAACCCACAGAGAGATAGGTTATTATTCTTTTTCTTAAAACAATCAAACAAGATAAAGAGAATTTTTAAAGTAGAATCAAATCAAATCAAACCAAACCAACAATTAAAATTAACTAAGAAAGTAATCAAGAAAATTAAAGAAAACAATCAATCAGAAAGCAGATAATAAATTGAGAAAATAATTAAAAGAACCCTCCAACATAGATTTAATATCCCTCTTGACAAGAATAACATGGATCATTGATATCTAAAAATTATGAAAACATTGGATAGCTTGTTTGGAATTAAATCCTAAATTACCTTAATTAGATAAGATTACCTTGGTACAGCCTAAATTATCTCTTTTATTCTTAACAATTAATTACCTTGGTCCAGTCTCATATATGATAAGAACAAAGTATTAAGAACTAATAATTTATGAACAAGCACAACAGACAATTAAATTATCCATCGATCGTTAAATCTCTTGGAAGGAATTGGTCATTTTCTTCCAATTGCTACATATAATTAGATCCGAATTGGTCCTTCTAGATCTAATCTAGCTAATGCAACTTAATATATCAAGATAGTGTCGACTCCAATCCATCAAAACAAGCAACATAGAATTCATGTAGAGAATTAAGAAATACCCAAAACAATTTTCATGTATAAGCACAAAACCTCACCATGATATAAGTCAAGAGATCAATTAACTTCTACATTGGAGAAAAGAAAAGGATTACTCACTCATGAATTGAATGAGCATCCAAAGAATAAGAAGAGGGGGGCGGCGGCTCCTAGGGCTTTCTCCTCCAAATCTTCAACAATTCTTCAAAAATAAAATACAATATCTACCTAATAAAAACCTAGACCTAAGGTGGCTATTTATAGTGGAAAAATATCCCTAAGACTCCAATTAAAACTAGGAAAAGTGACGCAGGACGTTATTTTATTTTAATTATTTCTTTTTTGCTATTTTAATTATTTCCTAGTTTAATTAGGATTTAGTCTTTTATTTTCCTAGTCCTATGTTGAGTTGGACTTAGGTATTTAGTTTGCCTATATAAAGGCCTTTTAGTTCAGAAATTAAACACAACTCTTGAATTTTTTTTTCTCTAAATAAAGCTTTTGTGGAATATTTTCCCAACGTTGAGATTGTTTCTCAAACCTAAGATTTCTTGATTGTTCAAGGATCTTGTTTTCTTCGCTTACCGCTACGTCAATTGATATTCAGAGCCAAGGTTTCTCCTTGGAGTGATGGCCAAGGCCGTTGAGGAAGGCAATCCTGCTGACGGAGAGATGCAGGCGTTACGACAAGAGGTGCGAACTATTGGCAAACGGGTTGATCAGCTGGCGCAAAGGATGGATCAGTTAGCTCAATTAGTCGCTGCCGACAGGGAAGGCAACAACGCGAGGAACCGAGATAGAGGACTTGCCCCTATCCAACCGACGGCGAGGGCTAACCTTGGAAATCAAAATCAAATCATTGCGAGACAATTGCATGATTCATCATCTGACGATGAAGATGGTGGGTATGTTGGATTTGTCGTTGGAGGAGATAACAATGAGGAAAGAGGTAATTCCTTTAAGCTTAGAGTGGATATTCCTAATTTTGATGGAAATTTAGGAATAGAAGATACCCTTGATTGGATCTCTGAGGTAGAACGGTTCTGTGATTATTGTGAAATTCCTGAGGGAAAAAGGGTTAAGTTGGTAGCTTATAGGCTGAAAGGTGGTCCTTCAGCTTGGTGGGATAGGCTGTAAACAGAGAGACGAAGGCAGGGCAAGAGAGCTATTACGACTTGGAGAAAGATGAAGCAGAAAATCCACGCCAGATTTTTACCGCCTGATTATGAGCAGATTCTTTATATGCAATACCATAGGTGCTCGCAAGGTCAGAGGAGTGTTTATGATTATACAACAGAATTCTTGAGGCTGTCAGAAAGAGTCAATTTGCAAGAATCTAAGGATCAAAGGGTGGCTAGGTATTTGGATGGTTTGAAGCCGTCAGTCAGAGATAAGATTGGAGTTCAGTCTATACATATGGTTGATGATGCTCGAAATTTGGCTACCACAGCTGAACTTTTGATGCAAGAGAAGTATCGAGGTGAATCCAACATGAAGACTTATGGGGAATCGAGTCAGAAGGGAAGAAATTCAAATTGGAATTCCAATCCAATGCGAGAGAAGAATGACTCAAAAGATAAGGTGAAACAAACAGAAGTAGCTAAGGAAACCACAAAGCCAGCGAATCCTTATGCTAGACCAACCGTTAACAAGTGCTTCAAGTGCAACCAGCCAGGTCACAGATCTAGTGATTGTCCCCGTAGAAAGATTAATTTGGTGGAAGATTATGAAGTTAATGAAGATAATGATGGAGGTACTTACGGTCCTGATGGAGAAGATGACTATGACTCTGATGAAGATCATGGAACTTACGTGGTGAGGAAGATGTTGCTAGCGCCAAAAGTTGAGGATGAAAATCAAAGACGCAAATTCTTCTGTACGAGATGTACCATTGATGGTAAAATTTTCTCCTTGATTATTGACAATGGTAGTTGTGAGAATATTATTAGTTTGAAAATTGTGAATGTCTTGAAGTTGCTTGTGGAACCACATCATGAGCCCTATAAGGTAGGGTGGATTAAAGAAGTTGATGACATTCGTGTCAGCGAAAGGTGTAAGGTCGCATTCTCTGTGGGGGCTTATACAGATGAAGTCTATTGTGATGTTATAGACATGGAGGCTTGTGATGTATTGTTGGGTCGACCATGGCATTATGATCGAGATGTGAGGAACCAAGGAAGATCCAATGTTTACCAGATTGAGAAGGATGGGAAGATTTACACTTTATTGCCCATGTCAAGGAAAAGCAAACCCAAAGCTTCTAAAGTGGAGGGGAAATTCATGCTTGTCGATAAAGAAAGGGAGTTCGAGGCGGCCTGTAAGGAGACCAAAGGGCTTCATGTATTGGTTGTGAAAGATGTTCTGAATATGGAGCAAGACGAGATCCCGAAGCTGGTGAAACCACTTTTGGAAGAATTTCGAGATATTGTGTCTGATGATTTGCCAGAAGGTTTACCACCAATGAGGGATATCCAACACCACATTGAT
>AWUE01011983.1:0-27514 GCA_001974825.2 Corchorus olitorius | reverse complement strand
AATTAATGAAAATTAATTGTAAATTATTTCAAATTAAAACTAATTAAACATTAAATTAAACAAATTATGAAAATGCAAGCTTTTAAATTAAACAAATTAAAATATGTTAGACCCTAATTTGAACAAATGTGAGACTTTGGGGATTGCATTGCATCACACACTGAGGACTACTCTGCACAACAACACAATATAATTTAATCCTATTTTGTTTATATTATAACTTATAATGCATTTTATTTACCTCTTCAAATTTATATAACTTATAACTTATAAATATATTGTATTAATTGAAATATTCATTGGCATTGATTTTTTATATGACCTATATTATATTAAAGTGTAAATAATTAAATAAATAGAAAAATATAATTTAATTCTAATATTTTAAAGTAAAAATAATTTCTATTATTTGTAATAATCAATTTTAATGGTATAGTTTCAATTTTCAATTCAAGAATAAAAAAATTAGCAATAAATATCATGAAATTGAGATTTGATGTGGTAAAATACTAAAATTGGATTAAAACTATCAAATATATAATGTTTGATAATTATTTTACAATTTTTAGTTTTTACAATTTAAATATAATTAATTCTAATTCGGGTCATTTCAGGTTAATCTGTCGGGTTGATCGGGTTCGGGTCATTTTGGGTTTGGGTCATTTTCGGGTTCGGGTCATTTGGATTCGGGTAATTTCGGGTTCGGGTACCCAAAATTTCGGGTCATTTCTGGGTTGGGTCAGTTTCGGTTTCGGGTTGGGCGGATTGGGTTGGTTGATTTTTTTAGTCAAATCGGGTTGGGTTGGGTTTGGTTTCGGGCGGTCGGGTTGGGTACCCACAGTCGGGTCAGCTTTTGCCAGCTCTAATCGTCGACCAATTTTATTTGGATTCTCTTTCACTGTTTGTTCTCTTGTTGAATCTTCCGCATCGAGAAGAGGTTTTGAGGAAGCTGTGTCAAAACCTTTTATTCTTGTTTTTAAAGTCTTTTTACTTTATTTTGGAAACTCCCATTTTAGTCTTCCTAAAAATGGTGTGAAAATCTTCTTTTCTTATTGTTTTGGAAATCTTCTTTCCATCTTCTGTTGATAAACTAAGTCTGATTTGAATTTAAATCTTAAGAGCTCTTGATTACCAATTTTGATTACTTTTGAAAACCAAGTAAGAGAACACTTAATGAAGAAAATATTTTTGGAAAATCCATTATATTGCATCTTTTAATTTTCTGATTTTTTCCATTTTCATTTTTACCATTTTTCCAATTTTAACCTAGATATTACCTAATACATGTATGATATGATGGATGCAAAGTCAAGTTTTTTAGTTGATTAATAAAAAGAATTTACTTGAATTGACCTTCACGAACCTAGCCCGGCCCTTCGGGGATATTCATAGAGATCATTCAATCTCGGGGCGAAATCTCGAGAGGTCGTGCCCGAGCACCTTTACCCGAGATTGGCCCGTCATAGTTTAAACGCCTCTTTATTAATCGCAGTTTATAGAGGTGGCATGAAATGCAAACAGTTATAAATTAATCACAAATAAATATGATATGCATGCAATTAACTCTACTTTAAATCTGCTCTAGGTTACTAGATTATTACAAATCATGGCTTAATCAAATTGAAATTAAACTAACAAAGGACAAAGTTGAAAGAAATTAAAAGCTTCAGGGTCAAATTGGACAAATTGGAGACTTATCTGCACATCAAGTAAACAATTAGCAAAGTTCAGGGAGCAAAGAGCATAAATTTAATATCAATGACATGAATCAAGTACCCAATTGCACAATTTTAACATAATTATTCTAAATCAGGGGGCAAATTGCATCAAACAATAAATAACAACTTAAATTAGGGACCAAGTTGAATGAAATCACACAAATATAGAAAAATAAGGACCAAACTGAATCAAATAGTGACTAGAATCCTAAATCAGGGAGTAAACTGAAAATGGAAATAAGTTGCAGGCTTTATGTGAATTAAATAACAAATCTAAGGATTTAATTGAAAAAGGATTAGAAAATCTTACCTAAATTGGGTTGACCCGCGGTTCCTGAGTCGGATCGGGTCGGGTTCGGCGGGTACCTATAAAGCCTTCCTCTTCCTTCTTCCCCAAAATCAAACCCTAGCATCTATTTTAAAACCTCTTTTTCCCCATTTGAAACGGCGTCGCCGCCACCTTCTTCCTAACACCACTAGAAGCGTCGCTGCCTCCCCAATGCCATCTCACTACCGTCGCCACCTCTACCTTCTAAATACCCGAAAACGCTTATATCCCTCTACTTCTCCTTCTTCCTTATTTCTTCTTTTTGCTCACTACCAATCGAAACCCTAGATCTAATTCTAAACCAGCGCCGCCACTTCTCCAAGCCCTCTCGCTGCCGTTGCTTTGGTGAAAACCACCGTAGATCGAACCCTAATCCTTCCTAGACTATGCCTTTCCTCATGTCCTCTTCTCTCTCAAACCTAAACCATAAAAATCTCCCAATACCCGAACTAAACCTCCCAAATCTCAAAATCTCTGAATCATAGAAACCTTTTTTGCGTGTGTGGAGAGTTGTACGTAGAAGTTGTCGAGAGAGTTTCAAAGAGAGGACCAGATTTTTTTGTGAGAGTTTCTTGGGAGGGAGAGGATTCTAGAGTGCAGTATCGATGGAGGTGTCTATGTATTTGAAGGAGAGATTTTTCTCTCAGAGAAATAGTTGTGTGTTGATGAAAGCTTTCTCGTTTTTTAGATGTCAAAAGAGAATGATCAGAGGTTTTTATCAATGAGTGAGAGCTCGATCCGAGAGGAAATTCAAGAGCTGTGCTGTGAATTCTCTGTGTTGAGTGGAGGAGTTTGAGAGAGAGTTGTGGAGGAGGCTTGGTAGGGAGAGAATTCTGTCTTTTTTTGTGTAGTATGTATTCGGGTATGGATTTCTGTATGGAGGGCTCAATTTTTGGTGGAGTTGCAGGGGAGGTGAGTATGGTGTGTGGAGAGTGTGAAAATGAGTTTATCAGTGAGGAGAATGGAGAATGGGAGAGATGATGGAGAGAGAGAGGCTGTGAATTTTCCTTTTTATTCCATGCATCCCCCTTCCCCTCTTTTAGCTCTAACAAAATTCTTGTCCCTTTGTGCAGGTTTGTTAGGGAAGAGGATAAGGATCAGCAGATCCAGGTGGCAGAATGAGCTGGCCATTCTTCTCTCCAGGTAAATCTTATCTTCTCTCTCCTTACATGAAATAACTGTTTGGGCTGAATTCTCTGCGATGGGTTTCTTTTGGACTTTGTTGGAGTTGTTTACTGCTTACTTGCTGTTTGAGTTGCATCTGGATGTGCTCTTGTTGTTACTTTCGCAGCTGTATTGTTGAAAATTTTGCTGCCATGGTTTCTTCTTTTGATCTTGCTCCCAATATTTTGATGCACTGCCATTGAACCTTACCTGTTTACTTTGCCTTGCTTCAACAAGCCTGCTTATTGTCCCTGAAATGCTCTGCTGAATTTTGTTGGTCTCTGCAATTTTACTACTGCAATTTAAGTTTGACTTGATCCTTTTGCCACTGACTCTTGCTTTGATGTGTGCTACTTGGTACATTGAGATTGCTTGTTGAGTTGCTTGAGGCTGAACTTGTATTGACTGGACCTATGAACTTGTTTAGTTTGCTCCGTTGTGGCTCAATGGGACTGCCTATTCTTCACTTAAACTTCCCCATGCATACTCTGCTAACCCAGTTCCTTTCGCCTTTGCAATGCTATCAATTCTGACATGCCAGCTTACTATGTTAACTGTTCCGATTATTAATCTGTTTGTATACTGCATTTGACCATCTGCATGAGGCTTTTTGAAACAAGTATGCTGCATTTCTCCATGTTGTTCTTTCCACTGAAATCTCCTTACCTTATTTCCTCATTCTGATGGTATTCGCATTTGATTTGTTTTGCATTTTCCTGCAGTTCCTTGTATCCATTACTAATGTATTTGCTCTTGTTTTTCACGGCCTTGTTGACACTTCAAGGTCGAGACTGGATCTCGCACCCTGTGTTTAATATGGCCAATAGTAATTTTTCCTTGAGCATGTACTCTATTTTTGATCCCTTAGTATGTACATTAATCAATAATGTATATGCTTTCGGGTCATGGGGAACATTTTTCTTGTTTCCTTCTTTTGTGTTTCATCTTGCAGGTCACAAACTCTTCTTTTTCAAAGCCACTGATTTCGAAAAGTAAGGGCTGGAACCAAGACAAGAAAATATTTCAAATGGGCAAAGATAATGTAGCAATTTTCACTTCTTGTAAATAGGAATGCAACACTTCCTGAATTTTTGTAATGTAATAGTCAAAACATTAATAAAATTTCTCTTTTCTTTTTGTGATTTTCATTTTCTACATGCACTACCTTAAATCAAACCTGTTTAGTAGCCAATTCACAATGCAAATCCTACCTAGTGAAGAAAAAATTTAATCTAACTAAATCACCATGAACCCACATTGGCCTTCCCAAAATGACTTAATAATGAGATAAATGACTAATATGTTAATACCAAATTATCAATGGAATATGCAAATGAACTTCTTAAAATGGAATATGCTAAATGCAACTTAGATAAACAGTCTTTTTTTTTCTTTTTCTTATGACAACTAATGCTAATTAAATAGAAGATTGCTAAATGAGCTATTCTATTAAAATGCTAACTATGAACTACTAAGTGACCATAATGTATGTAAATTAAGAAATAAAATCGATTTAAATTAAAGATTCAAATGCAATTATTGAATGCAGCTAAGCTTTGAAATATGCAAAAATGCCAAAGATGCTCATGCTAAGATTTTTTAGTTTTTTCAAATGCAATCTAGATGACTAAAAATTAGTTAACCTAAATTAAATGTGAACTTAAAATGACCAAAATGCCCCCTGAATGTGCAAATGACTAAAATGCCCCTAGGTGATCCTAATGCCAAATAAGAAACAAACTGATTTAAATTGAAGGATACATGACAAAAATGGGTGTCTACACTAGATAATCACTATCTAATTGTTTCCTAGGACTCTACAAGATTGAAGAGATCCTAAGTATGTTCAAACTAGAACAATGAAGCTAAATTCTCAAAAGAACTCTCTCTTTAATTGATAAACTTAACTTGTGTTTACAAGAGGGATATGGAACCCTTATATAGTAGTAAGGGACGTCCTAACCCTAATTCTAACGAAGTATGGGCACCTATAAGGCCTTACAAGCCCAAAATAAAAGACAAGGAAAACTAGTTCAGGTCCAACTAGGAAAAATAAATAACAAAGCATAATTAAACAAGGATTGGACTTAGTCAAACAAGACCCAATCCTAATCTTATCAAAACATAAAAATAAGCTAATCTAAGATAGAATAAGGCCTCATAAGGCCGATTAGACCTAAACAAGCCCAAATAGGTCTCAATCTCAAGCAAGGTAAGAAACTTGTCTTCAAGAGGTTTCTTCAGGCTCAAATCATCTTCAAAGGTCTTCAATTGAACTTCAATAATCTTCATATCTTCAATATGAGTTCGAACAAGCCCCATAAGTGCATCCCTGAATCTCTTAGGTCTTGCTCTTGTCATTGGCCCATTAGGTAAGCTTAATAAATCAAATGGCATCTTCTTGGTGCTTGGAACATGATCATCAACATCTCCTTGGTCTCCATGAATCTTCATGCTTCCTTGCAACCCTTGCACATCCTCTCCTTGCTCTTCATGCTTGTCTTCAAGTCCATGATAAGCCTTGGGTGCATTAGTAACATCCCTAAAAATGAAGAATGAGTTGTGTTAGGAGATTTCAATCAGGTTTTATATCAATCTGATAAGATCTCAACAACTTCCAATTCAATCCAAGGATCGGAGGAACTTTAAAATTGTGTAGACTTCTGCAATTTGTTAGAAGTCACATATAAGGGATTGCATTTCACATGGTCAAGCATAAGAGATCCTGGGAATTGCACATGGGAAAGGTTGGATAGAACATTTGCAAATGCAACTTGGTTCCAAACTTTTGAGCATGCAGTGTTAACCAATTTACCAATCATTGTCTCAGACCATAGTCCTATGCTGCTGCAATTCAATAGGAAGGAATGCTTCAAAAGAAAACCTTACCGTTTTGAGATATTGAAGTCTCTTAACCCACAATACGAGGAAGTGATAAAGAAGAGCTGGAATCAACAACTTGAAGGATCAGCAACTTAAATGTTGGCCCAGAAAATCAAATGCACCAGAGATAAGCGAAGAAAATGGAACAAAGAATCTTTTGGGAACCTCTTCCGAACGAAACAAAGGATCGAGAAGGACCTAGCAGAAGTACAAAAAAACATTAATCAACAAGGAAAAGAAAAGGAAGAAAAGGTATTAGGGGGAGCTTGAAGAGGTAATGGAATAGGAAAAAGTCTTTTGGATGCAAAAATCAAGAACAAACTGGATTGTTTAGGGAGATAGAAATACCAGTTTCTATCATACAGAAACAAAGAAGATAAGGGCTAGAAATAGAATCACTAGCATAAAGAAAAATGATGGAACTATCACCAGAAGACATGTTGGAAATTAAGAGGGAATTTTAAATCACTTCAAAGATGTTTTCTCAAGCCAAGGAGATGCTATTGTGGAACAGATCAAGGAGGAATTAGTTGATATTCAAGTCCCACAACTAACAGAAGAACATAAAAGAATTCTCAATCAGCCTTTCAATATAGAAGAAATCAAAGAAGGCGGTCTTCAAAATAGGACCTTTCAAAGTTCCATGCATCGATGGTAAGTCGGGTTTCTTTTTCCAAAAATATTGGCATATAGTGGGTTTGGATACCACTACTGCAATACTCTCTTTCCTTAACACTGGTTTCATTCTTAAAGAACTGAATAGAACTTTAATAGCTCTCATTCCTAAGATGAAGGACCCTGACACTCTCAATGATTTCAGACCCTTCAGTCTTTGCACTCTGGTCTACAGGATTGCCTCAAGAGTCTTGGTCAATAGGTTAAAACATTGTCTCAAGCACATTATCACCCCCCTTCAATCTCCATTTTTACATGGTAGAGCCATTCATCACAATTTGGCTATTGGAGCTGAACTTCTTTATTTGGTTACAAAGAAAAAGAAAGGGAAAGGGGTGATTGGTGCTTTAAAGTTAGACATGAACAAAGCCTACGACAGGCCGAGTCCGAGCTTCATAAGAGTTGTCCAAGAAAAAATGGGATTCCCAACACACTAGATTCAAATTCTGATGCAATGCATAAGCACTGTGTCCTATTAGATTTTGCTAAATAGGGGTGTATCAGAAAGATTGGAGCCTAATAAAGGTTTAAGACAGAAAGATCCAATTTCTCCTTACCTGTTAATAATCTACCAAAACATCTTTTCTTTTATGATGATGAGAGCCCATGTCAAAACATCTGCAAATATCTATTGAGAACATAAAAAATGGGATTAAACACAATTTTATTAAAAGGGGTTAATAATTTGTAAAGGTAATACTAACACAGACATAAGATTTAAATGTTTTTTCTTTCCATCACTTCAATGCCAGTTTTTTCTTTTTGTTATAATATCTATCTGAATATGGTGTTACATGGAAATCATCTTTATAAGAGAAATCACACTCACACACTCACAAAGTGGTTGAATCAACAACATCAGCACTTATAAACTATATAACTATTCCAAGCATCTTCCGGTAACATGACTTAAAATGGTTCAGGTACCAGTTCACTGCTATATACGGATCCTTATTTAATCCAATGTAAAGTAATCAAATAGTAACCCAAGAAGAGAAATTATATAAAATGATAAATTTTATCATGACCAACAACCAAGGATCAAATGAGAGCATCACCTATCAACCATCTGATGTTTGCAGATGACACCTACCTTTTCTTTAGAGTTAATGTCAACTCTTGCAAGAAAGTGCAGAAAATCATAAACACCTACTGTTTTCTTTTTGGACAGCAAGTGAACAAAAAGAAATCAGAGATGCTTCTGAATGCCAATTGCAAGTAAAATGCTAAAAGATGGCTTAAAGGGATACTAGGGATGAGCCTAGTTACCAACCCAGCAAGTATCGATGAATGGACATGGGGTTACTAAGGAGGAGAAGATTCTTTTTCCAACCTTTGTTGGACAAACTTTAATCAAGATTGGAAAATTGGACAGCTCGGCTCCTTTCTCAAGTAGAGAGACAAACCCTCATCCAATCAACTTTAGCCACAATGACGATTTATCATATGGGAATATTTAAGGCACCAATGATTGTTTGTTAAAAAATGGACAGAACTATGAGAAACTTCTGGTGGGGGCATGATGACTCAAAAAGTAAAATCCATATGAAGAGTTGGGATCACCTCTGCAAGCCAAAGCGAGCTGGAGGTCTGGATTTTAAGAAAACAGAGGACATGAATGTTGTTCTTCTTACTAAGCAAGCATGGAAAATTATCAAGGAGTCGGATTCATTATTAGCAACCCAACTACTTGCAACATATCGCCATACCACTTCCTTTAAAGAAGTTCAAAAGAAGCAAGGAGATACTTGGGTATGGACAAGCATTCTTATTGGAAGAGACATACGCAAAAATGGAATGGACATTCAAACAAATAGTGGAGATAAATTGTTTGTGCAAGAAGGTTCACTAAAACAAGCTTTCCAATGCAACAACTCAGGCACACAACCACTATAGGTTCAAAATCTGAGAAACTTGAGAAGTCAACAACGGGAGGAATGGCTGGTTGATGCGCCAAGGGCTTATCATGGACATGAAGATGACAATGGAGATCATGGAAAGGATGAGCATGGAGAAGCATGAAGATCAAGGAGATATCGTTGAGCATGTCCCAATCACCAAGAAGAAGCCATTTGATCCATTAGAGATGATTATTGGTCTTATGACAAGAGTAAGAGCTAAAAGATTCAAGGTTGCACTCATGTGCGTTGTTCGAAGTCACTTAGATGATATGAAAGTCATTGATGCGCCATTGAAGAGTTTTGGTGATGATTTGAGCAAGCATTCATCCATTGATTCCAAGATCATCACCTTACTTGCAATTGATATGCATTAGAGCTTCATTGCGTTATTTAGGCAATTGTAGGCTTTATTCTATCTTAGATTAGTTTATCTTTATGTTTAGATGACATTAGGATTGGGCCTTTTTTTACTAAGTCCAATCCTTGTTTATTTATTCCTTGTTTTTTATTTTTCCTAGTTGGACTTGGATTAGGCTATTTCCTTGTCTTTTCCTTAAGATTGCCGCCCAAGGCATTGTAAACCGCCTATAGGGCTTATTTCCTTTAGTTTTGGTCGATCATATGCCTATATAAAGGCATCGACCCCCCCCCCCCTTTGTAAATCAAGATAAGTTTTCAATAAAGGTTGAGGTTTATTCACCCAATTGACTATTCAGCTTCATTGTTCTAGTTTAAGTATACTTTAGGGTTCTTCAATCTTGTAGAGTCCTAGCAAACAATTAGGTTGTGATTGCTTAATTGTTTGTGAATCTTATGATCTTAGATTGATAATTGCAGGTATAATTATCCATATAGAGGTAACAAACAAAGAAGAAGAGCTACCTAGGGAAATCGATCTTAATCAAATCTAGAAGTTGAAGTTTCAAGTTGATCTTTGGAGGAATTCAAGTGTAGATTTGAATCTATCACAACTAGATTCGTATCAATTGGTATCAGAGCATAGGTTTTCTGATACGAATCTACTTGTGTTAGATTCAAATCTACCCTTGAATTCCTCCAGAGGGTTAAGAAGAACAATTAAAAAGAAAACAATTATACTAGAAAACAAAGCAGAATAAATTAAATCTAAATCTATGGCAATTAAGAATGAAAACAATAATTAAAAATCATACTTCTTCTCCAATGCTAGAAAACAATCAAATTAATTATGGGTCCTTGATTTAAAAGATAAATTTCAATATTGAATTCTTGATGATAACTGGTTTAGGGAAAACCCTAACATGCTATCTAGATAAGATTAGCCGTCAAGCCTTAAATTACCCCTTTCTCCTCCTAACTAATCAATTAGCCATCAAGTCTTAAAGATTTGTTATGATTCAAAGCATTAAGATCAACTTTTATTAGTTCTTTCACACATGCCTAATAAATAAAACCATACAACAACCAGATAAATATGATCACTGGCATGCAAACCCAATTAACCTCGCCGGTGAGCGTGGTTAACTCGCTACATACAATCAAACTCAGGCGTCAACCGTTGTTGTTTGATCTAGCCAACAATCTCTCAAATTACCTATTTAGTGCCAATAATAAATCAATAAAAATCAAGATTGTAGAATTAAAACAGAGTTTAACATGCTATCTATCAAGAATAAAATACCAAATTATAAGAACCGAAATCTCACCATATTTAATTGATTGAATTCACCAAAGGATCAGAAGTATTAACAATTTAGCTACTCATGGATTTGGGAAAATCCATGAGCGGCATAAGAGTACATACAAGACCTTGGAGGGGCGAAATCTCCTTGCAAAATAACTAGGATTGCCGCACCTCCTTATGACTAGAGAGGGTGGCGGCACCCTTGCCTAAAAACTAGATCTAGAAGAGAAAATATATATGTGAAAAATATGTAGGTGTGTAAAGTATGTGATTTCTGTTACAGGAGGTGGTTATTTATAGTGGAAATAACCCTAGAAAATCCAATTCTAAGTAGGAAAGGAGTCTAGGACGTTTTAGAGTCTAACTTAGACTCTAAGTTAGATTAAAAGTCATCATAGAACCAAAATCCTAGTCAAAATAGGATCCTGAAAAATCCTGGATTCGTGCAGGGACTTCGACAGCATTTTTGGTCTTGAAAACGGCAGAGCTGGGTCTTAGACTTCAAAGGAAAGTTGTAGATCTCGGAGTTAGCTTTCCAACGAGTACTCATGGGCTGCAAATGGAGGTCTGAGTGGAAAGTTATGATTTTTCTACCAAAATTGCGCTGAATCCTAATCCTATTAAGACTAGAAGCGGAAATAAGCGGAAATTGGATATTTCCTTGAATATAGGCGGCATTAATTGGGATTTTAACTTCAATTATGGCCTTATATGGACTGAGTATTTTCCCATATAAAATATCCAAAATTCCAAAACTTAAAGGCTTATCCATGGCTTGTCTTCAATCCTTCGCAATTAAAGCTCCAATCTTCAATTCTTGCTCTTGAAATAATTCCTCAAAAGTCTTCAAGTCTTCAAATTATCTTCAAATGGTCTTCAAACACGATATTCAAATCTCCAAATCTATGCTCAAAATTGCTTTGCTCAAATCTGTGTAAAAAGTCATCAAAATAGCTCCAAAAATAGTGAAAAATAACAATTTCTCATTTTCACATCACTTAAAGACTCAAAATACAAATATTATCAAAATAGCATATATTTAAGCATAAATGGATCCAAAAACATAGTAAAATAGCCATAAAAATAGGGTTGATTTTAGCTCAATCACCATGCTTCCTTACACACCATGCTCATCCTTTCCATGATCTCCATTATCATCTTCATGTCCTTGATAAGCCCTTGGCGCATCATTCCCTCCCCATTGAAAAGGATTTGTCCTCAAATCTGCATCATTATCAAATAAAGACAAATCAGCTACATTAAAGGTAGCACTCACATTACCATACTCACTAGGGTCAAGATGGGCGACTTTTATGAATTCAAAACCTTTGCCTACACCAAATGCATCACATTGAATCTCAAAAGTATAATTAAAATTAGATAAAACAAGAAAAAGCGCATTAGAAAGCTTAGTCTTTAATGTCTCAAACACCTCATGTTGTTCTGGACCCCATTTGAATGGTACATTCTTCTTCATTACACTTGTTATAGGTGCTGCCACGATTCTAAAGTCCTTAACAAACCTCCTATAAAATCCAGCCAAGCCATGAAATGATGTCACTTGTCCAACGTTGGTTGGTGTTGGCCAATATTTAGCCTCATAAAAGTACTAGGAGCATCAGTCAATCCAAAAGGCATAACTAACCATTCATACAATACAAGCTTAGTTTTAAAGGCAGTTTTCCATTCATCACCCTCTTTCATGCGAATTTGATGGTACCCACTCTTAAGATCAATTTTAGAAAATAAACAAGCACCATGCAATTCATCTAACATATCATCTAATCTAGGAATAAGGTGACGATACTTAACTGTTATGTTGTTGATAGCTCTACAATCAACACACATCCTCCAAGTTCCATCCTTTTTGGGAACAAGCAAACCAGTAACAGCACATAGAGAAAAGCTTTCTCGCACATAACACTTTTCAAGCAACTCTCCAACTTGTCTCTCCAATTCCTTTGTCTTATCAGGATTTGTCCTATAGGCTGGCCTATTAGGTATTTCCGCCCCAGGGATGAAATCAATTTGATGCTCAATCCCTCTAATTGGTAACAATCCACTAGGAATTTCCTCAGGAAACACATCTGCATAATCACTCCAAATAGAAACAATATTGCTTGGAAGTTCTCCAGCCAAGTTTTTAGTACCCATTAGTGTATTTCGTCATAAAAGTAAGATCAAAACAGAATTCTCATGCAAAGCACTCTTAATCTCACTCTTGGTAGCTAACATACACTCTTTAACTACTTTCTTAGAACTAACTTCATGTTTCTCTTTTTCTTTAGCCCTATATTCAACTTCCATTTTAGCAAATTCTTCTCTCAACTTAATTTCACTTTTAAAGCTTCTTGAGGGGATAAATAAACTAAAGTAATAGGAACCTTACCTCACATGAAGGAATACTTGTTGGTCTCACCATCATGCTTCACCTTGTTGTCATATCGCCATGGTCGACCAAGTAGTACATGACATCCTTGCATTGGCAAAACATCAGACAAAACGTCCTCCTTGTACCTGCCCAAAGAAAGAGAAACTAAAACTTGCTTGTTAACCTTAATTTCTTCTCTATTGTTGAACCATCCTAACCTATAGGGTTTTGGATGTTTGGCAGTGGGTAATTGCAACTCCTTCACCAAATAGACACTAGCAATATTGTTACAACTCCCACCATCAATTATCACACTACTAGGCTTCCCATTCGCATAACACCTAGTATGGAACAAATTCTCCCTTAGGTTTTGTACATCACTTCTTAAATAAGCACTCAAAGTTCTCCTAGCAACCAAACTCTTAAGTGGTGGTATCTCATCATCATCACTTGTAGCCTCATCTTCTTCCCTTTCATCCTCTCCATCTCCACTAGATCCTAAGTTGAATTCCTCAGCTTCACTCACAAGTTCACCATGCTCATCAAAATACAACTCCTTCTTATTAACACAATCCTTAGCATAGTGACCAAATCCTTGACACTTAAAACCCTTAATGTGAGTTTTAGAAGAAGAACTAAATGAAGATTTTGAATTAGTTTTGGGACTTACAAACTGTTTTTGCGCCACCTCCTTCTCCTTGCTTGGTGTTTTCTCATCTTTCTTGTAAGGAGGTTTCCATGAGTTACTAGATGATGAAAAACCCCTTTTGGCCGAAACTCCCCTTTTGACTAGACCTTCGGACTTCAAAGCATGTTGCAACATCTCCTCTACATCATAGTGTTGTTGCATCTCCACTATATCATGAATTTCTCTATTCAAACAAGTAAGAAACCTAGCCATTGTAGCTTGTGGAGCTTCTTCAATTTCAGCCCTAAACATCAACAACATCATCTCCGAATAGTATTCATCAACACTCTTAGATCCTTGCCTCAATGATTGCAATCTTTGATAAAGAGAATTGATGTAGTAACTTGGCACAAATCTCTTTCTCATAACACTCTTCAATTCAACCCATGTTTCAATTGGCCTCTCCAAATTTCTTCTCCTAGATTGCACCAATTGATTCCACCAATTCAAGGCATTCTCAGCAAACTCAAGGATAGCAATTTGTACCTTCTTGGTTTCGGTATAAGGATGATAGTCAAAGTACATATCCAATTTTGATTCCCAATCCAAGTAATCTTCTGGAGTTCCCCTTCCACTGAACTTAGGAATCTTGTACTTAATGTTGTTTTTAGGCTCATCTATATCACCACCTCTTCTAGGTCGTAGGTTATCCATGTAAGTTTGACCTCCAACTTCATTCTCCCTTAGTCTCTCCATTGGATCTCTTCTCGCAACTTGCCTTTGAGCTTGTTGTTGTTCTCTTTGTCCATTGCCTTGTGCGTCATTAGCCCTTGTTTGATTTTAGGTTTCCAAGGTATCCAATCTTTGATTAAATTGAGTAGACATGGTATCCATTCTTTACATAAGAGTTTGCATCGTTGCAGCCAAGTCATTGGCTTGATTTCTGTCATCTTTTCTATTTCCCATTGTACCTACACAAAAGAAAAGTTAGTAGCGAAAATTCCTCGCAAGTGTGTGTGTGTGCGTATACCTCAATGTGCTCTCGTTTTTGCACACAAAACTAAGTGGATTAGCGGTCCTCTAAGCCCTCTTAATGATCTCACACTAATCTGCCTTTTACCTCACTTTAGCTTCAATAGGTCTAATAAGAGAAACTTGTAAGAGTAACTTCTTTCTTCTTGTGACCTACTTGAGGAACAAACAATTAGGAGCAACAACTTATGTGAATCAAAGGAAAAAGTGATCTTAGAAAAATTAAACCAAACCAATTCGCAGCTTCCTTGTGTCACCAAAACTTGCTGCACAAATCTAATCAAAACAACACAATACACAATTCAACCAATTCAAGCTCAACCCTAGTTATGTCACTTATTTTGCAACTTGAAATTGGTGATCTCCAAACTGAAATCAATACTTCAATAGCAGCAAAAGCTTTTCCCAAACTCTCAAACACAAACTTTCATTTCCAATCAAGTATCTCCAATTAGGCTAAATTGCAACAAATAAATCAATTGCACAAAGTTAAGAACCCTAACCCCCCTGAAAATTTCGATGACTCTTTTTGATTTTTTTTTGAATTTTTCAATATTTTTCCCAGAAGGATCACTATGTAAAAGCACTAAATACCAAATTTCAGCATTTTCCGACCAAGAACGAATGCAGAATAAAAATCACAAATTTCAGGTCGAAAAATTTTTATTATTTTTATTTTTTTGATATTTTTCAATTAAACCTTGATGTATGAGGGATCCAAATCTGAAATTTCAAAGCAAACCGACCACAATTGAATCCACAACAAAAATTGGAAGTTTCTGAATTTTTGAAAGATGAGCTTTTACGATATGAACATTGATGGATGAAAAACTTGATGAATGATGATTAGAAGGATAGATTTACCAATTGAAGATGAAAACCTACGCTCTGATACCAATTGATATGAATCTAGTTGTGTTAGATTCAAATCTACTCTTGAATTCCTCCAAAGATCAACTTGAAACTTCAACTTTTAGATTTGATGAAGATCGATTTCCCTAGCTAGCTTATCTTCTTTGTTCGTCGCCTCTAGATGGATAATTAGACCTGCAATTATCAATCTATGATCACAAAATTCACAAACAATTAATCAATCACAACCTAATTGTTTGCTAGGACTCTACAAGATTGAAGAACCCTAAGTATGCTCAAACTAGAACAATGAAGCTAAATAATCAATAGGGTGAATAAACCTCAACTTTATTGAAAACTTAACTTGGTTTACAAAGGGGGGGATTGATACGAATCTAGTTGTTTTTAGATTCAAATCTATCCTTGTGACCCGCCAAGAATCAACTTGAACAACTTCAACTTCTAGATGTGTTTGTCGATGATCTTCACTAAGCAATCTTCTTCTTTCGTTGGCCTTAGACCTTCAATTTGACCTGCAATTGAACACCTAAGATCACAACATTCACAAACAATCAAGCAATACAACTTAATTGTTTGCTAGGACTCTACAAGATTGAAGAACCCTAAGTTTTGCTCAAACTAGAACAATGAAGTTAAGATAATCAATGAAAACCTCAATTTTATTAATCAACTCAACTTGTGTTTACAAGAGGGGGTTGATGCCTTTATATAGGCATAGATTACGCACCTTACCCTAATCCTAAAGCTATATGGGCGGCACACCTTAAAGGAAGAAGCAAGAAAAGATCCTACTCCTTATCCTACTAGGAAATTGAAATAACAAGTCTAATTAAACAAGGATTGGACTTAGTCAAACAAGGCCCAACCCAATGACATCTAAACTAAATAAATAGCTAATCTAAGATAGAATAAAGCCCACAATGGGCGAATTACAAAATGAATGAACTAACGCTCATCGATTTCAAGTAAAGTGCACAACTTGGAATCGATGGGAATATTCCTTTGCTTATGATCTTCAATGCTCTTCAAATGAACTCTGATGGCCTTCAAGTCTTCAAGATGAGTTCTAACAAGGCCCAATAATGCATCCTTGAATCTTTTGGCTCTTGCTCTTGTCATTGGACCTAATGGCATCTTCAATGGATCAAATGGCATCTTTGGCAACTCCTTGGTGCTTGAATCATATTTATGCGCAATCCTAGCATCTTCTAGCAACTCCAAGCTTCCTTGCCGCCTATGCACATCCTCTCCATGATCTTCATTGTGTTTTTCAAGACCATGATAAGCCCTAGGCGCATCATCCCTTCTCCCTTGAAAAGGATTTGTCCTCAAATCTACATCACTATCAAACAAGGATAAGTCTGAAACATTAAAAGTAGCACTTACATTGCCATATTCACTAGGAAGATCTAGCTTGTATGCATTATTGTTGGTCCTCTCCAAAACTTGGAATGGACCATCTCCACGAGGTAAGAGCTTAGACTTTCTCTTTTCAAGGAACCTTTCCTTCCTTAGATGCAATCAAACCTAATCTACAGGTTCAAAGATGACCTCTTTTGCGCCCCTTGTTAGCATTCTTCATGTAATGTTGCGTTTTCTTCTCAATTTGTGCTCTAACCTTGGCATGAAGATCCCTAACATATTCGGCCTTGCTTTGCCCATCCATGTCAACTTGTACACTCTCAACAAATCCAATGGGGTTAAGGCATTAAAGCCATACACATATTCAAAAGGTGAAAATCCAGTAGTACTATGTATGCTTCTATTGTATGCAAATTCAACATGAGGCAAACAATCCTCCCAAGTTCTTAAGTTCTTTTTAATCAATGCCCTACGTAAGGTCGACAAAGTCCTATTAACTACTTCAGTTTGTCCATCAGTTTGAGGGTGACAAGTAGTGGAAAATAACAACTTAGTACCTAACTTAGCCCACAAAGTTCTCCAAAAGTGACTTAAGAACTTAGCTTCTCTATCACTCACAATCGTCCTAGGCATTCCATGTAGTCTAAAAATCTCCTTAAAGAACAAATTAGCTACATTAATGGCATCATCAATTTTATTGCATGAAATAAAGTGTACCATCTTAGAAAACCTATCAACAACCACAAAGATAGATTCTTTACCTCTCCTAGAACGAGGGAATCCTAACACAAAATCCATGCTAATATGTGTCCATGGTTCATGAGGAATAGGCAAAGGAGTATACAATCCATGAGGTTTAGATGTAGATTTAGCTTGCAAACAAGTAATGAAACTAGAAACATGCTTTCCTACATCATAACACATCTTAGGCCAAAAGAAGTGTTCATGCAAAATCTCATATGTTCAATCAACACCAAAGTGACCCATTAAACCTCCCTCATGCGATTTCCTCACAAGCACAAAACGCAGAGAACAAGTAGGTATACACAATCTACTCGCCTACCCACGCCTGGGCTAGTGCAGAAAGTTTGAATCGTCCAACCCATGCATGGGGTACCCTTGGCCTACCCATGCAAGGGCTAGTGCAGAAAATTGGAATCAATAGCAAGTAAAGTAATTGGTGCTTACTTGCTCCAATTATCATCAAAACTCTTCAAATGAACTCCAATGGTCTTCAAGTCTTCAAGATGAGTTCGAACAAGGCTTGTTAATGCATCTTTGAACTTCTTAGCTCTTGCTCTAGTCATAGGACCTAAAGGCATCTTCAATGGATCAAATGGCATTTCAGGCAATTCCTTGGTGCTTGAATCATCCTTTGTGCAAACCCTAGCATCTTCAAGCTTGTCCATGCTTCCTTGTCGCCTATGCACATCATCTCCATGTTCTTCATTGTGTTCTTCAAGACCATGATAAGCCCTCGGCGCATCATCCCCTCTCTCTTGAAAAGGATTTGTCCTCAAATCTGCATCAATATCAAACAAAGGATAAGTCTGAAACATTAAAAGTAGCACTTACATTGCCATATTCACTAGGAAGATCTAGCTTGTATGCATTGTTTTTCATCCTCTCCAAAACTTGGAATGGACCATCTCCACGAGGTAAGAGCTTAGACTTTCTCTTTTCAGGGAACCTTTGCTTCCTTAGATGCAACCAAACCCAATCTCCAGGTGTAGACACCCGATTTTGGCCCGTATACTTTAATTTAGAGTAAATTGCTTCTTAATTTGTACTCTTGTCAATTCTTAATTATCTAGGGCAGTTTGATAGATTTGCGTCTTGCATTAGCCTTTGCACTTCATTTTAGCTTGCATTAGCATCTCATATTTGCATAAGCCAGTTTACATGGTAAAGGTAATTAGATGTTTGGTCTCGGATTAGACTAGAATTAGCCCATTTGCTTGTTTGTATTCTTTAGACTTGCATTTTAGTGTTCTCAACTTGGGCTTTAAAATTGGGTAGTTGGCACTTGGACTTGCTTTTAGGATTAGGAACGGCCAATTCTTTACACTTACGCTTACAAGGAAAATATATAATGATTGCATTTTCGCATTGCATGCATTGTCGTACCATAGTACAAATTAGTGTCTAGTTAAATAGTTCATAATAATACAGAACAGAAAGAAAAAGGGGCCATGTACATCATTCACAAATTACAAACTAAAGATAAATTCCACTTTTGGCATTCTTACAAAGCGCAAATTCAAAAGGGTCAAGGGTTACAAGGCATCATGTTTACATCCCTTATTAGAACCCCATGATTCATCCCTCCCTTTCCTTTGTTTTCTTCCTCACAAGGTTGAGCTTAGAGTAGTTTTGATAACCTGCAAAAGAGAATTGAACACAGGAGACAAATACAAGTTGTGCCCCCAGGCTTAAGAGGGCAAGATGCTATTAATTGGCAAATGCCCTGGTTCAATAAAAGGGACAGGCAAGATATGGACTGAAATGGCACAAGGACAATGCAGCAACTACGGTCACATATGTTTCAAGACAAGGAAAGCAGTAGGGCAATAGTAATGCAACAACACGAGATCCATGGTAAGATAGCATAATAAGCAAGACAGTGAATACAAACAGTGCATGGCAATGAAGCATAAAGCAAAAAGAGAGAAGAACCGAAGGCTTTGGGGAATTTGCTTTTGACCCAAATTGAGAATGAGATCCAGGATTGGTTCCTAAACCTCAGATGTGCCAACAGGGCCTTAAAATATGCATAGGCAAAGCATGGCATTTCACAAAGTCACATAAACATGGCATGTCAAAGTAGGCATAATAGTTAAATAAAAGTTGAGACAACAGTAAGTTGCCACATGCATAGCTTCAGTTATATTCTAATGTCAAATATGCATTTTATTCAGGACCAACAAAGAAGGTAAGGCATTTAGTACTCTGCACACAACACCATTACAAAAAGTCAGCCAATCCTATGCATTTAGCTAACATGCATTGCATCATCTAGGTCATTCCCATTTTTTTTTTATATATACACTTATTAGTCAATGACATCAGGAAGTAGTTATAATCAAGCATTTCCCATAAATCATACAGCATAGTGTCAATATTCTTTTATATACATTTTTAAGTTATAGCATGCATACATCTCCACATACAAGGTCATATTCCCATTTCCTTTATACATGCAGCCCCCATCATTCATAATGACAAAAACAGGGCATTTGAGCAAAGCATCACAGCAACAAACATTTCTAGTCTTAGAACACATTCATACACATTGCATCATTTCCTTTTAGTAATAATTGCAGGCATTCTGATTAGACTAAATGCCAAGACTCGAAACTCAAATCGCAGCAAACTCAAGCAAGGAAATAGAATTTGTCATGCTATCACAGAGCACACATTTAAAGACAGAATTCATCAAGCAAAAAAGGTTATCAAGGATACCACAGCAAGCTAAATGACAAAGCAGAAAGAGTGACACTCAAAGCAGTAATACATGTCATAAAGATGCAAAACAGGGGCAATCCAGTAAAGTAAGAGTAAAACAAATAGGCAATAACAAGGATCGCAAAGTCAAGGGATTAAAGGGTTACATGAGAAGTGCATCAAAGTATAGTACAAAGGGACACACCGGATTCAGGCCAAAATAAAATAGGCTGAAATACATTTCGAGCAGACTATGATGCAGCAAAAATTCACAAGTACAGAATGGCCTCAACAAAGCAAAATCAACATGAAAGCTAATTCAAGTCATGGTCATTGAAGCATGGATTTGATAGCATTTTTTTTACATACAGTTTTGAATCAACCATCATTGCATTTTTAGGATCTCATGGCCTTAGTAGTTAGTTTATACTGATAAAGTTACCAGCACTAACAACATGCACAGTTTTCAAGAACTCAGCATCTCAACAGCTCAGCAATCCCAGTGGCCAACTCTGCAAAAAGCTAAAATTGATCAATGAACAAGTTTTCAAGAAAAATGGCTGGAATTTTAGAAAATTTAAGAATACAGAAGGAAAGGACGATGACTCACATCTTTTGTAGAAGCCTCCAGCTCATCAGGCTCCGGTCTTATCCCCAATAGATTCCACCTGCACCAAATGAACGCAAAAAAGGAGAAGGCACCTGAAGAATTGAAAAAATAATATAAAAAGGGGACAACTCATTTCTTAAAGGGGGGATTTTGGACACTTACACGGAGGTTCACTCCACTCTCTCTTACGAACACATACCTGCACTCTCCTATCTCACACATACAGAGAATCCCTCAAAAGGAAAAGAGAAGCTACACATTTACAGACAAAAACAGAGAGATTTGATCATTCTCTCTCGAAATCTATCCCGAAACTTCAGGTTTTTCCTCTTGATAGGCTAGGGTTAACAGTGAGGGGTCCATCTCCAAGCCCCTTTGGTGAGATGGAGTGCAGATTTCTTAAGAAGAATGTTAAGTAGTTTATATTAGCCAAGATGAATGAAATTGCTTGGAGGTTAAAGTTTCGGGTATTTGGGGCTTTTTGCACATAGAGGTTTCCTTGGGGAAATTGCTTCGGTGGAAGGGCAGTGAATGAAGAGGGGACCAAGATACATGAGATTTAAGTTCATCCGATGGTTGGATGGTGAGATCTGAATATATGTTCTTGTTTCGGTTAAGAGGAGATTCAAGGGATTTGAGGCTTCATACGGGCGAGCAAGGACCAGATCTGGGTTATGGAAGCAGAGGCGATGGGAACTGGAGCGTTTTGAGCTCCATTTACGGTCGGATTTTTACTCCGACGCGGGGCTCGTGGAGGACCAGGCGGTGGCTGCGATTTCAGGCAAGGCTAGGGCGGTGGCTAGGTTTCAGACGGAGGAAGCGTTTCAAGAAGAATACATGATTTGAGCTTTTATAGTCCGTACGCTCCAAATACGGCACCGTTTCTGTTTAAACAGGGAGAAACCAATGATTTCAGGTATGAGTTCTTACTTTATTTCAATTTGATCCTTAATTCGATGCATTTAAGTCATATTTAGATCAACCTTGTCCGGGTACTTGTCGGAGTTGACACTTAGGTCCCTGATATTGGTGGATTAATTCAATTAAGCCTTCGATTTGAAGTCTTGTTAATAATTTGGTAATTTATTTTACTAATTATGTGGAAAAATCAACAAATATATGAGTAAATATCCTACATTCGTGTACATGCATTTTAAATTTCCTTAAATGTTGTTAATGCATGGTCATTTGAGATAAATAATTGGATTCCAAAGATGGAATAATCAGTTGAATTTTAGACAATATTTGTCTGTTCGAATCTGAGTTTCCTAGGCTTGAAACATCTCAATGGGGGTCTTACCAATCAAGTGGAAGGTGCCCAAATAGTGTTTCTCATATAATCACACGGTAAACATCTTCTTAAAAATATGCATCCATGAATCGGTCAAGGACTTAAGATCATTAAGCAAACCAGTCAGTAGCTAGCTTAATTCAGAGCAATTAAGCTAAAAAGCAAAAAGATGGTCACCAATAGTTAGTTTAATTCAGAGCAATTAAGCTAGGAAGTAGAAGAGAGAGTAATTAGAAGAGTAATTAAACTGAATAGTAAAAGGAGAAAAGATTAGTTTAATTCAGGGTAATTAAACTAAGTAGTAAAAGAAGAAGAGATTAGTTTAATTTCGGGGAATTAAACTAAATAGTAAAAGAAGAAGAGGCTAGTTTAATTCAGGGTAATTAAACTAAAAAGCAAGAGAAGAAGAAAAAAGTTTAATTTTGGGTAATTAAACTAAAGAGCAAGAGAAGAAAAAAAACAGTTTAATTCTTGGTAACTAAACTAAAGAGTAAAAGAAGAAGTAACAGAGGTTAGTTTAATTCTGGGTAATTAAACTAAAAAGTAAGAGGAGAAAAAAAGAGTTTAATTCTGGGTAATTAAACTAAAGAGCAAAAGAAGAAGAAAACAGTTTAATTCTAGGAAATTAAACTAAAGAGTAAAAGAAGAAGTAAACAGAGGCTAGTTTAATTCTGGGTAATTAAACTAAAAAGAAAGAGAAGAAGAAAAAAGTTTAATTCGGGGTAATTAAATTGAAGAGTAAGAGAAGAAGAAAACAGTTTAATTATGGGTAATTAAACTAAAAATTAAGAGAAGAAGAAAAGAGTTTAATTCTGGGTAATTAAACTAAAGAGAGGCTAGTTTAATTCTGGGTAATTAAACTAAAAAGCAACAGAAGAAGAAAAAAGTTTAATTCGGGGTAATTAAATTGAAGAGTAAGAGAAGAAGAAAACAGTTTAATTCTTGGTAATTAAACTAAAGAGTAAAAGAAGAAGTAAACAGAGGCTAGTTTAATTCTGGGTAATTAAACTAAAAAGTAAAAGAAAAAGAAAAGAGCTTAATTCCGGGTAATTAAACTAAAGAGCAAGAGAAGAATAAAACAGTTTGATTCTGGGTAATCAAGCTAAGAAGAAAGAGTAATCAGAGTAAAAGGAAGAGTAACCAAAAGCAAAAGAAAGAGTAATCAGAAGCAGAAGAAAGAGTAATAAGAAGTAAAAGAAAGAGTAATCAAAAGATTATAGTAATTAAGCTAAAGAAGTAAAAGCAAGAGTAATCAGTAGTAAGGTTAATTAAGCTAAAAAGTAAAAGGTAATAATAAGTAAAATTGGCTTAATTCGGAGTAATCAAGTTAGCAATCCATAGTGAGACAAGGGGTTAACATAACTAAGAGTCATTAAGAACCTTAAGATTTGGCATGAATAGACTTAAAGCATTAAGAATAGAAACAACCAACCACAGAAACCAACAGTTTATCCTAGACTAGTTAGTGTCGTCATTTTGACGGGCGTTGTGGGGGTGCTAATCCTTCCCCACGCGTACCCGACTGCCGAACCTTTAGAACTCTGGTTAGAAGACCGTTTATTAAGTTTAGTGTTACCTTTGCCAAGCTTAGGTTAACATTAAACTTAATAATCTGATAGGTGGCTAATCACACCTAGGTTAAAAAAGATTAGAGGCGACTCCGTAGATAGATTCGAGTAGTAAGTTTTCCCCAAGTCGTGGGCGGCGGGTCCCCCCGGGCCCGCGCGTTGCGACACCAGGTTCAAAGATGATCTCTTTGCACCCCTTGTTAGCATTCTTCATGTAGTGTTGTGTTTTCTTCTCAATTTGAGCTCGAACCTTTGCATGAAGATCCCTAACATATTCGGCCTTGCTTTGCCCATCCATGTCAACTTGCACACTCAAAGGTAAAGTCAACAAATCCAATGGGGTTAAAGGATTAAAGCCATACACACATTCAAAAGGTGAAATTCTAGTTGTACTATGTATGCTTCTATTGTATGCAAATTCAGCATGAGGCAAACAATCCTCCCAAGTTCTTAAGTTCTTTTTAATCAATGCTCTAAGTAAGGTTGACAAAGTTCTATTGACTACTTCAGTTTGACCATCAGTTTGAGGATGACAAGTACTTGAAAATAACATCTTAGTACCTAACTCAGCCCATAAAGTTCTCCAAAAGTGACTTAAGAAATTAGCATCTCTATCACTCACAATCGTCTCAGGCATTCCATGTAGTCTAACAATTTCCTTAAAGAACAAATTAGCTACATTAATGGCATCATCAGTTTTAGTGCATGCAATAAAGTGTGCCATCTTAGAAAACCTATCAACAACCACAAAGATAGAATCTTTGCCTCTCTTAGAACGAGGCAATCCTAACACAAAATCCATGCTAATATGTGTCCATGGTTCATGAGGAATAGGCAAAGGAGTATACAATCCATGAGGTTTAAATGTAGATTTAGCTTGCAAACAAAAGAAGTGTTCATGCAATATTTCATATGTTATATCAACACCAAAGTGACCCATTAAACCTCCCTCATGCGATTCCGTCACTAGCACAAAACGCAGAGAACAATCAAGTATACACGATCTAGATTCTTTAAACAAAAATCCATCATGCATATAATACTTTCCAATTCCAAAATTCTCACATGCTTTAAACACATCACTAGCATATAATTCCTTGATAAACTCAAATCCAACAAACTTAGAATCAAGCATGGAAAGTAAAACATACCTCCTTGGCAAAGCATCGGCTACAACATTCTCCTTACCTTTCTTGTAGCGCACCACATATGGAAAGCTCTCAATTAACTCAATCCCCTTAGCATGCCTCTTATTCAACTTATGTTGGCCTTTCAAGTACTTCAAACTCTCATGATCCGTGTGAATCACAAACTCCTTAGGCCACAAATAATGCTGCCACGTTTGTAGTGCCCTGACAAGAGCATACAACTCCTTATCATAGGTAGGATAATTCAATGCAGCCCCATTCAACTTCTCACTAAAGTATGCCACGGGTTTCCCTCCTTGCATAAGGACTGCGCCAATTCCTACACCTGATGCATCACATTCAATCTCAAAAGTATTGTTAAAGTTAGGTAAAACAAGCAAAGGAGCATTAGTTAGTTTTTCCTTCAAAGTCTCAAATGCTTCTTGTTGTTCTTTTCCCCACTTGAATGGTGCATTTTTCTTCATCACACTTGTAATAGGGGCGGCTAAGGTGCTAAAGTCCTTAACAAACCTCCTATAGAACCCAGCTAAGCCATGGAATGATCTCACTTGACCAACGTTGGTGGGGGTTGGCCAATCTTTGATGGCTTTGATCTTTTCCTCATTAACTTGTATACCTTGCGCAAAGACCACAAAACCAAGGAAAACAAGCTTGTTTGTGCAAAAGGTGCACTTCTTAAGGTTAGCATACAACTTCTCAACCCTAAGTACATCTAAAACACATCTCAAATGCTCAATATGGTCCTCTAAGTTGCGGCTATACACAAGTATATCATTTAAATAAACAACAACAAACTTTCCAATATAAGCTCTTAAAACATGATTCATTAACCTCATGAAAGTACTAGGTGCATTAGTTAATCCAAAAGGCATAACTAACCATTCATACAATCCTAACTTAGTTTTAGAAGCAGTCTTCCGTTCATCACCCTCTTTCATGCGAATTTGATGATACCCACTTTTAAGATCAATCTTAGAAAATAAGCAAGAACCATGCAATTCATCAAGCATATCATCTAATCTAGGAATAGGGTGACGATACTTAACTGTTATGTTGTTTATTGCCCTACAATCAACATACATTCTCCAAGTTCACGCACATAACCCTTTTGAAGTAGCTCTCCAACTTGTCTCTCCAACTCCTTTGTTTCATCCGGATTTGTCCTATAAGCTGGCTTATTTGGAATTCGCGCCCCAAGGATGAAGAAAATTTGATGTTCAATCCCTCTAATTGGTGGTAGTCCACTAGGAATCTCCTCAGGAAACAAATCTGCGTACTCACTCAATAGAGAAACAATGTTGCTTGGAAGCTCTCCATCCAAGTTGTTAGTAGCAACAAGTGTATTTTTAAGCATAAGCAAGATCAAAATAGAATTATTATTCAAAGCATTCTTAATCTCACTTTTAGTAGCTAACATACACTCTTTAACAACTTTCTTAGAACTAGCTTTTTTATCAACCAAAACAGCCTTGTTTTCAACGCAATTAGAACTAGAATTAGCATGCTTTGCCTTTTCTTGAGCCCTATATTTAGATTCTAATTTAGCAAAATCATCCCTCAATTTCAATTGATCTTTTAAAGCTTCTTGAGGTGATAAAGGAACTAGAGTAAAAGGCTTCTTACCACACATGGAAGAATACTTATTGGTCTCACCATCATGATGTACCTTGTTGTCAAATTGCCATGGTCGATCAAGTAGTACATGACATGCTTGCATTGGTAGAACATCACACAAAACATCCTCTTTGTACCTGCCCAAAGAAAGAGAAACTAAAACTTGTTTGTTAACCCTAATCTCCTCTCTATCATTGAACCAACCTAAACTATAGGGTTTTGGGTGTTTGGTAGTGGGTAATTGTAGACACCCATTTTTGTCCATATCCTTTCAATTTTAATCAATTTATCTTTTAAATAGCATTAGGGTCACAAAAGGGGCACATCAATCATTTAGGGGCATTTTGGTCATTTTAACTTCACATTATTTAGATTAACTAATTCATTCTTAGTCATCTAAATAGCATTTTGAAAAAACCCAAAAAAAAAAAATCTTAGCATGAGCACCTTTGGCATTTTCGCATATTCAGCTTCATTTAGTAGTTGCATTTTAATCTTTTGTTTAAATCAATTCTATTTCTTTACATAGGAAGCATTATGGTCACTAGTTCATAGTTAGCAATCCTCTACTTAATTAGCATGCTCTATATTTAAATTGCATTTAGTATATCCCATTTTTAGAAGTTGCATTTGCATATTCCATGTTTGATTCCAATTAGTAATTTGGTTAATCCATATGCGTTTTTGGGTTTTAGCATTGCATACATGTTTGGTTGCATTCAAAAAGTACAAAAAATTGGAAAATTGAAAATCACAAAAAAATCCTTTATTTCTCATGGTAATTTTAATTAAATTGCATGGGCATGCATCATAGTTTTAGTAGATAATTGATGATTTAGCATTAAGCACTTTAATTACTTATTCTAATCATTTGGGGAAATTAATTTGCTTCAAGCTAACTTAACTAGATATTTCTTCACATAATATAGCACAAATAGAATTTACATTCACAGTTGCAATATGACATTGTCATTACAAAAATACAAAAAAAAATAGAAATGGCAAAAAAATACAAAAAGGTTTTTATTTTCTTAAGTTCAATACATATGGGATGTCATGATCTCACACCTCCTGGTGCACCTCATTTCCCTTATGAATTGGCTTTTGTTCTTCAAATACTTTGTTTCCTTAAAAATGTCCCAATGATTAAATGGCTTGCCTCAAGCACTTTTAAGTGAGCTCATCGACTCCCTGCAGGCATTTCAAACGCATTAATGCTTGTCCAAGCAGAAGAAAGCAGG
>AWUE01011981.1:0-31811 GCA_001974825.2 Corchorus olitorius | reverse complement strand
ATTTTTCACTACTTTTGGAGCTATTTTGATGACTTTTTACACAGATTTGAGCAAACCAATTTTGAGCATAGATTTGGAGATTCGAAGTTCGTGTTTGAAGACCATTTGAAGACTTATTTGAAGACTTGAAGACTTTGAAGATTTATTTCAAGAGGAAGAATTGAAGAATTGGAGTTTTAATTGAAGACAAGCCATGGACAAGCCCTTAAGCTTTGATATTTATGGATAATTTATATGGGAAAATACTCAGCTCATATAAGATATTAATTGGAATTAAAATCCCAATTAATGACTCCTAAATCCAAGAAAATATCCAAATCCCGTAGATTCCTGATTCTAGTCCTAACAGGATTAGGATTCAGGTGCAGTTTTGGTAGAAAAATCATAACTTTCTGCTTAGACCTCCGATTGAAGCCCATGAGTACTCGTTGGAAAGTTAACTCCGAGATCTACAACTTTCCTTTGAAGTCCAAGACCCAGTTCTGCCGTTTTCAAGCCCAAAAATACCGTCGAAGTTTCTGCACGAATTCAGCAAAATTTCAGGATCCTATTTTAACTTGGATTCTACTCTAGGATGACTTTTAATCTAACTTGGAGTCCAAGTTAGACCCTAAACCGTCCTAGACCTCTTTCCAAGTTAGGATTGGAATTCCTAGGGTTATTTCCACTATAAATAGCCACCTCCTGTAACACAAATCACATACCTTCACATAATTCTCTTTAGATTTATTTTCTAATTTTTCTTCTAGTTGTTAGGCAAGGGTGCCGCCACCCCCAATAGCCATAGGGAGGTGCGGCATAGCTAGGTTTTTATCAAGGAGATTTTCGCCACTTCGAGTTCTGTAAGTACTCTTATGCCGCTCATGGATTTTCCCAAATCCATGAGTAGCTAAATTCTTATACTTCTAATCCTTTGGTGAATTCAATCGATTGATATGGTGAGATTTCTATACTTATAATTTGGTATTTTATTTTTGATAGATAGCATGTTAAACTCTGTTTTATTCCATGACCTTGATTTTTATTGGTTTATGCGGCCGATAAATTGATAATTTGAGAGATCTATTGCTAAGTCAGGCGGAACAGTTAACCCTCGAGTCTGATTGTTTGGTAGCGAATCGTTGACGACTAACCTCGCTTCGATGAGTTTTGCAAGCCAGTGATCGAATTTTATCTGATTGTTGTATGGTTTTATTTGTTAACCATGTGTGAAAGAACTAATTAATTAGTTGATCTTAATGCTTTGTTGCTTGGTGAATCTTTAAGCCTTAACCGGTAATTGATTTGTTAAGTTAACAATAGGGGTAATTTAAGTCTTAACCGGTAATCTTATCTAAATAGCATGTTAGGTTTTCCTAGACCAGTTATCATCAATGATTTAATATTGAATTCATCTTTTAAATCAAGGACCCATATTCAATTTGATTGTTTTCTACCATTGGAGAAGAAGTATGCTTTAATTTTTGTTTTCTTTCTTATCTGCTATAGACTTAAATTTAATTTACTCTGCTTTGTTTTCTAGTTTAATTGTTTTCTGTTTAATTGCTTTCTTTCAACCTCTGCTTTCTGTGTTTTGTTTTGAGATATTTTTAGGATTGTATCTTAGGATAAAGTCTACACCCTTCTCTGTGGGATCGACCCCTACTTGCCCTATCTACTATAGTTAGGATTTTGTGGGGAATTATTTTTATGATTGCTGACGACCGATCATTAATCAATTTAAATTAGTATTAAAGTATATATATTTTATATTTAATTCAGTTAATTTAAAGGCTTATTGCTCAAAAAGGTCCCTGAACTTACAAAAAAACGGCTAAATAAGCCCCTGGACTCTTAAAAAAGTCAAATAAGCCATTTTCGGACGGCTAAATGCTTAAATAAGGACTAGATATTTTAAGACTTTCTCAAATAAGAATCAAAATACACAATTCCAACAAATTAAAACACATACTTAGCAAATTTTTACAAATTAGGGAATCCGTAAATGAAAACCAATGCTTCTCATGCGTACACGTTAAATTTGATAAAAAAAAGATATTATCATGTTAATTAAAAATAAACCATATTAATCAAAATAAATTCATTAAACGTAATATGATATAAAATTTATCGTGTGCTTTTCAGTTTATATATATCTCACATACTAGTATTAACTTATATTGTAATCCAATTTTTTAAAAAATATTAAATATTTGTATTCTAATTTGTTAAAATTGTGTATTTTGATCCTTATTTGAGAAAAACTTGAAACGTTTAGTCCTTATTTCAACATTTAACCGTAAGAAAAGGGCTTATTTGGTTTTTTTAAGAGTTAAGGGTCTTATTTGGCTACAATTAGAGTTCAAGGGCTTATTTGGTAGTATTGTCTAAGTTCATGGGCCTTTTTGAGTAATAAGCCTTGGTTTAAATGTTGCACCATGCACGTTACTTAATAATGGTCAGTGATTTTTTAAAAAATCTTTAAAAAGAGCTTGCACTTTGTTGATCACCATTATATTTGGGCCCAAGGCCCACTGGCCAAATAAGGCCCAAGCCTCTAAGGTACTATATATAGCCAAGGTATGCCTCACTTACCTCATTATGTGATATATGATATTCACCATGCTCACTAGGTAATATCACACCTCACCATACACACAACACTGAAAGTGGACCTCACTGACTTGACCGTCGGAGGAGGTCCCCCCTCAAACACCACAGAGGACCTCTTTCTAACGGTTTGCTCTCTTGCAGGCCTCTCTCGGAGCTCAATGTTGATCCTCGATATTATTTGGCATCAACAATGGCGCCGTCTGTGGGAAACGAGCGAAAATTCTAGCTCTTCCCGTCATTTTATAGCTCCGAAGAGTGCCTGTGCATCATTTGGCCAAAATCCGGCCGTATTTTCAGTGAACCACCACCACCACTGGGTTACGCTCAATTGGACGAGGCTACTACCAGAAATTCAACCCGAACCGCCGTCTGGAGCCACTTCACGCGCCGACACGCGCCGCCTCTTTCTCCTTCCTCTTCCTCGGCTGTCGGCTCAGATCTACAAAAATCCGGCCAGAATCTTTCGACACCGCCTGTACCATCGGCTTGGGGGCAACGAGACGAAGCTCCAGCTCAAATTTCACGGCGAACCGACAACGGATGGAGGGTCACGCGCCGTCACTGTCACTTCTCCCTCTTCCCGTAGCTTCCGACCCAGATCTACGAAAATCCGGCAACTATCCGACGACACCGCCCCGACCAATCGACTGGGGGCAGCGAGACGGAAGAGCAGGCAAAATTTCACGGGCAACGGCGCTGCGACGCGCCGACACGCGCTGCCACGCGCCACCGACGCGCCGCCTGCTTCACTCTCACGCGCCATGAGTCAGATCTGATCTCAACCGCTCGATTTGTAACGTGGCATCATCCTGGCCCTCCACATGGCCATCCACGTTAAACGACCGTTGCCAACCGCGTAGTGACACGTGTCTGCCACATCATCACCTATGCCATGTCATTCATCCAAGTCAACATGCCACGTCAGCTATAAGAACCAATCAGACGTCGACACCTGGCAAGCAGTCATCGGGTTGACTTTGACTGAACCGCCGGACCACTGGCCGAACCGGTTCGAACCAGCACATTTAAACGGTCGGTTCGGATAGATCCAGACCGGTTCTCTGACATCTTAGACCGGTTCCTAAGGTTCCCGAACGTCCTCTTTCCGATTTTGAGGTCAGATTCAGCCAATTCTTTCTCGATATTTATGCACTAATATTATGACATATTTACTTTGATAATATGCATAAATTGAGCTAATATGATTATGCAAAAGCATCATTTAAGCATGCTTCCACGTTTTATCATTTTTTGATGATAGTATAGGCATGATAATTGCCACACATGCATCATGATATTTTGATGAGCGCTATGTATGGAAAGCATATTTTATTTGCGTTATTGCTCCGTATTCGGTCGTACGACCGAGTGGGCATCCCCCACACGAGCAATAAGAACGATCGACCATCCCTCGGTCGCACGGCGTAGTGGGCATCCCCCACACGAGCAATAAGAACGATCGAGCATCCCTCGGTCGCACGGTATCCATTCATACATGCATCACTTGATTTTGATGATCTTATATGCTCTGACATATTAGAAGTTATTGCTCCATAGCATCCTTTATATTCCTTTGACTAATCTATTCACTTGTGAAAATGCATGTGAGCTTCCTTTCGATCATTTATGACCGACGAGCATTCATCAATGGAAACGAAACCCCCAGTCGGGCGGAGGAGCCGATCGACGTCATCCATTGTCGGCAATAAGACCTCATGGGCCATAAGACCGATCGATGCACACGACTCAGTTAGATTGAGCATCCCTCGATCGAATGACACCCGTTCAAGGAACATCCTCGGGCTCCGCTCGTTCTCTTCGGGAAAGTTCCGAATGAAAGTCAAGAGGTCGTCACGCCTTTTAAGGCTCATCACCGACAGGGTAGCACACCCCACGACTATCCTCCAAACGCCTTTTAAGGCCCGCCATCGACAGGAAGTTGAAAAAAAAGCGGAGAGCACATAACGCCATAAGAGCGCACGATGTCATAAGAGCACACGATGCCATGCTTTGGGCCATGCACCTAACGTCGACCGACACCCTTGGCATCTCATTCGGTACTCCCACACGACGAACGTTTCGGATCTCTTAGGACACCTTGGATGCCTCATTTGGCGCTATGGAGAAAGCAAGTCGCTCGTCCGACCACTTTATAATCGCCCTCGCGACTGGGGGGCAATTGTTGATCACCATTATATTTGGGCCCAAGGCCCACTGGCCAAATAAGGCCCAAGCCTCTAAGGTACTATATATAGCCAAGGTATGCCTCACTTACCTCATTATGTGATATATGATATTCACCATGCTCACTAGGTGATATCACACCTCACCATACACACAACACTGAAAGTGGACCTCACTGACTTGACCGTCGGAGGAGGTCCCCCCTCAAACACCACAGGGGACCTCTTTCTAACGGTTTGCTCTCTTGCAGGCCTCTCTCGGAGCTCAATGTTGATCCTCGATATTATTTGGCATCAACACACTTGAACCAAGATGAGCCGGATCAAGATCGAATTCTGAATTTCGAATAGAAATTGAACCCGAACCCAAGCCCAATCTGAGACCAAACCCGAAAATACCCAAACTCGACATAGCTCAAACCCGACAGAACCCGAACCCGAAATGACCAATTTCGCCCAATTTCCAGCTATAATCTTAACACATGGTGGGTTGAGCAAAAATCCATGTGAGAAAACTCTCTGCATTAACTCAGATTCAAACCCTAGAGCACGCGCCTATCAGGAAACCTCACACTTAGAGAGCAATGTTTTATATTAATCCAATGTTGAGGAAGACGTCCGGTGCCAACGGTCACGATTTGATCGAACTTAATCACATTGTGTATTATATACCCATTCCTGAAGGATGGAGTGCCCAAAAGGGCGAGGGCCATGTTGTTGTATATTCCCTCTGTCCCTAATTATAAGTCCCCTTCTAGAAGGTTTTCTTGTCCCAATTTATAAGTCCCTTTAGCAAAACCAATGCATATTTATTAGTTATTTCCAAAACTAACCTTGCAAGTGGTAGTATTAGTTAAGAGAGTGAATAGGAGGAGAGAGAGTAAGTGGGGAATAAAGAATAGGGGCAAAAATAGAATAATAAGGTAAAGTTACATAAAGTTTTGAATCCTAATTAATTTTCTTAAACTTGATGATATAGTTAAAAGGGACTTATTAAGGCTTATTAATTGATCTCAAATTGGTTGTATATTATCAATCGGTCGTGTTCATATGACAAGTATGAGTTCGAGTAATTTCTGATAAAAATATAATCTCATTATAACTCTACAAAGAAAATAAAAGTTGTTTATACTTGTAATAATTAATTGTATCTTCAATCTCATCTCCCATTTGCATTCATAATCTCAGAGAACACACTCTCAGATTTGATCCTATCAATCTCATTTCGATTTGTGACACTCTTTCCACCACTAGTGATAGTGCTCATCGAATCTGAAGCTTGCCCACCTGAAACGCTAAACAAATCATCGTCATCCGTGGTGGTGACTCCTCGCGAAAGCAAAGGACTCGTTTGGCTCGACGAGTTCCCTACCTGCTCATTTCCCCTGTTCGTCATCATGTTCCTCCCAGTCGACTCTTGGAGTTGCAATGCAAATTCTAAACCCCAAACCACATCACTCATCATCGGCCGATCAATTCCTTCGTCTCCGATGCAACTCTCCGCAAGCTCGCCAAATTTCTTTAGGCACGTAGGCGAAATGTCTCCCACCAAATTTGGGTCTATGATTTGCTCAAGGGTTCCTCTTGCATGGCAAATCTTGGCCCATCGAGCCAGGCTGACTTGGTCCTTTGGTAGCCCTGGAATCATAGACGGTCGAGCACATAACACCTCGAATAAAACCACCCCAAATGAGTAAACATCCGATTTCTGGGTCAATTGTTGCCTTCGATAGTATTCAGGATCAACGTACCCAACACTTCCCTTTACAACCGTGCTGACATGGCTCTGAAACATGTCCTTGGGACCAACTCTAGACAATCCAAAGTCAGAAACCTTGGCCACCCAATTCTCATCCAATAATATGTTGGTAGATTTGACATCACGGTGAATTATTGGGTCCTTCAAGCCTGCATGAAGGTAATGCAATCCACGCGCGGCTCCAATGCAGATTTCCAACCTCTTCTTCCATGGCAAAGGAGGGTTTTTGGTTTTGTAGAGATGATCGCGAAGAGTTCCATGTGACATGTACTCGTAGACAAGAATCATCTCGCCATGATCATCACAGAAACCAATCAGGGACACAAGATTCATATGGCGGAGCTTGGAGAGTAGCTCAAGTTCGGTTTGGAACTCCCGGGTCCCCTGCCTTGATGATGCATCTAACCTTTTGATGGCAACTGTGGTTGACCCACCATCTATGCAACCTTTGTAGACGTGACCAAATCCTCCAGAGCCAATAATGAATTGCTCATCAAAATTCAAGGTGGCTTCTTTGATCTCGATAATTGAAAATCGGCGACAAAGATCGGATGGTAGTAAGGAAACGCTTGTTGTGCAGGTGGAGTTTGATGGGCAGGGTATTTGGCCCCATGATGATTTTTGTACACTAGCAGCCAAGTCCTCTACTTTCCTTTTGCGCTTGAGAGTGAAAAAGCATATGATAAGAGAAAGAGCAAATGCGGCACTAAAGACAGCTATGGTAATAACCATTACCACTCCTTTTTTCCTTTTCCTGGCAGGGGAGGCTTTGTATGGTTCCTTCGGTGTAAGACTCATAGTCGGTTCAGGATTTGGCACTGCAAGGCTTCCGTCTGATTTGTTGAGTCTAAATATCTCTAAACCGTTCAGGATTGCATCTGCAGACCCTGAATAAATGCCTTCGCTAGGGTGTAATGCTAGCCATAGATCAATTTGTTCACTTGGACCTTCATTTGGAACGAATACAACATACTCTCTATAAACAGGAATGCTATTACCGCCACTCAAGTAGATCACATCAACATTAAGCTCAGCAGTTTGATTGTTGATGAAAACGTCGAAGACGCGTTTACCTTGGAGCGTCACTTCCATTCCAGTCTCGCAAAAATGAAGCCTTAGAAGGTAGTAAAATCCGGTATCAATAGTAAACAACCATGTTAGATTGTACCTCATGTTGATTTTTGCAACAGAACCCATTGTTCTTGATGTGGTGTAGACAATATTGGGAGCAGTATAAGCTGGGGTGTCTTGGGTGTATCCAATGGTAACATTAGACCGCCCTATATGAGTAGTTCCAACTGCAGCTCCAAAGATATGCGGAGAATCATCACTCCATGTTCGAAACATGCCTGTATCATCCACGTTGGCCACTGTTGCTCCGCCAACATTTAGACGATAAGCAGTTTCAAAAGCCGTGGTGTTTGGAATACCGAAGGGAACATCAGGATGATCTACGAGAAATACAGAATTTTCCCGGTGATTTTTGTACATGTTCTCTGGCATAGAAACAACTTCGATACCATTTACAAAGGCTAAAGAATTTGGTGATGGCGAAAAGGTGACATTTAGCTTCCCAGTTTCAAAAACTGGAACCATGAATTCTTTGATCAAAGAGGCTGAAGGGGTATGTTGAGCAGAAAGGGTTAAATAGGCACTGAAGTTTTTAAACAGTAGATAATTATTAGCAGTAACAGAGAAGAAGGAAGTGGTTCCATCGAAAGCAGAGTATTTAGCAGGGTAGAAATAGAAACGGAGAAATTTGAGGCCAGGTAATACTGGAAAGATATAAGTGAATTTATCATGAAAAACTCTAGCAGTCATGTAAGGAACTTGGGTAACAGAGTGATCTTGAACAGAGGCGGTGGCTGAGAATGAAGCGTTTTGAGAATTAGAGGTAGAGAATTTGGACCTTTCATCAGGGTTCCACTTCCTGCCATCGTCTGCTATTGTATTTGACGATTCCCCACAGCTAAGGAGAATATAATCAGTCGGACTGTATGTTGATGATGAGTTGCCAGCAATAGTATGGGGGAGGAGGAGATGGAAAAACAACAGGTAGAGAGAAAAAGGCACCATGGAACTGAATTCTAAATCTTCCTGACTGATTAGTTAATGTTTATTGCTAGTTAATGACATAAGAGAATAAAAAATTGTAAAGTTTTGAAGCAAAAAGGGTAAAAAACAGGGCTGGTGGCTTTCATGAGTGCTTTGCTATTATCTTGTCAATGTTTAGACCATTAATGATAAAGTCAAGTAGACGAGATTTGCAATTGCAATAATGAATCTTCTACAGTTTTTCTTGATAAGGTGATGGGGACTAGACTGGGTATACTTTTTGCTTTGTACATATATTTAATGCAAAGTGCTTTACTTTCCATTAGCTGGTTAAAAATTCCAACCCAAGGAAGGGGATTGGGAAGCCTAGTACCCTGACTTTTCAATGGCGACTCATTCAACCATGGGAACGCGGCATTCTTCTGGAAAAGCATAGCTTTAAGTACATTGCTTTAATTCAAATTATTTGATTATTTGATTTGATTTGATTTCCTCTACAGCATAGCTTTATGAGAACCGTAGTAAAGATGTTCGCTCATTTGTGGTTGGCTGGATGGAATTATCTTTGAGAAGAATTAGACCGTTAAGTTATGATAGGAGCCTTGGTAGAGTTTCCTCCCAATTGAGCTCCGATGTGGCTCGACTTTTGATTAGTTGGTTCCTAATATGGCTATTTGGATATCAAGTTCATACCAAAAAAATCAAGTTATGATAGAATTGTAGCATGAAAAAAATCAAAGGAGAAACTAAGTTGTCCCCAACATTTTTAAGAAAGTAGTGTAACTCCATATTGCACTGTTCAATTCTTTGTCTGGATTAGTACGCCCTCCTGTTTATTTGTCCATCTTTTCTTTTTTAGATGTTCCAATTTATTTGTCCCCTATTGAAAATGCAAGTGGCTCTATTTTGTCCACTGAAGTAGCTAATGGTCACCAAAGTTAGGTTAAACTCAGTAAGTGTAGATCTCAATTCATCATTTGCCAGTATGCATGGTTTTACCATATTTTCCATAAGTGGGACTTTTGTTTAATAGTATCTATTCAGAGGCATATCCTAGTCAACTCCATAGAAGTTAACCTTTACCTCACACTTGAATTGATTTTTATTAATTAGTCATTTTCCTCAACAAATACTTGATCCCCTGGCATTGAATCCATGCTTAAAAGTTCTTATATACGGTCATCCTGCAGTTAAGGGTTTTTTGGAAGCAGTTAATGATTGTGAAGATTATTATAAGCAATATTGTCCTTGTTCCGAACCCCAAAGATTAAATCATGTATTGAGTAGTTACTTTGTCCCACAATAAGATCTTGAATATGAAAATTAATTACTGATTTGCAGAGCCTGAAGAACAGGCAGGCAACTTGATTGTGCTGGAGACTGAGACTGAACTATGCAAAGCAGCTGAAGGAGGAAAGGAACAAGACACAATTCATGGTTTTTGGCTTCCTATATATATATATAGCTTGGTACAAATGACAATTATCATTCACAAAATTCTAACATTAATTCTCTTAAACTCTCTCGTACAAACAGAACAAACAACATTCTTTCTGATCACACTAACTTACAAAGAAAGGCATGGAATTTAATCATCAAATCATGACATCCTTCTCCTGAAATTTATGCTCCCCGTTTGCAACGTTGGTATATGGTGCAAGGCCGAAGATTCTTATTGATAGGTTGTATGCAATTTCCGTAGATGTTTTCATTGCAGACTGGTGGTTTCTCCAAGCTTCGATAAGATATATACCTTGCAGAAAAGAAAAATCCTTGAAGAATCCTCTGCTTGGCTCCGGATCCCCCAAAGAACATCCCTTCTTCTTCACCTTCTATGTATTCTGAAATTAATGTAGCATTTCCTTCGCTTTCAGAAGCAGTTGCTCTGGACACACTTGTGCTGATTAACAGCAAAGTAGCTAAAGTGAAGAAGATTGGGAAAAATCTATTCGATCCTGTTGATTTCATATCTCTGTTTTTCTTTCTTTTCTCTCTGATTCAACTTAATTTTGGGAGTTGGATTAAATAAACATGATCGATGACTTAGCTATAAGTCCGAAAATCTAAGGATAAGCAACGAAAGGATATCGTTTCATTTGATTGGCTTAAGGTCTTATAATGGGGGTCTTTGCTCTTCCATTTTCATTTGTACAGAAAGAAAATGACCCTGCTTTTCTATTGACTTGGTCAAGACTCAAGACATGATTTATTTTATCCTTTTTGAGTGAAAATTTTATTTTATCCTTAAACATGAAAATTAGGAGTAAATCAAAATTTCTCATAGCTATAAGAAGAAATGAGGTTCGTCGAAGTTTTTTTTTTTTTTTTTTTAAATATGTATGTATTCATCCAATAACAGGAATAAGAACTCATATTCAAAACTAGTTACAAAAGAGTCAGTTGTACATATAATGTAACTACCAGTCAAGACTCAATTTCCAATTTTTACAAAGTAAAACATTAACAGGATCCTTGTAATATTTTTAAAGCCAAGTAAACCAAATCTAACAGACTCAATAATAATTTGAAAGGATTGATGTATTGTTTGCATTTTCTGTTGAAATACTCTAGAATTACGTTTTCTCCAAACAACGTAGCAATAGGCATTCCAAACTAGCTTTAAAACTAAAACTAAAAAGAGAAGTGACTTCGTTGTGTTCGTGGAAGTTTCATTCCTGTGGAATTGCAATTTTCTGAAGAGTTCAAGTAAATTTCCAAAAATTAGTCGCAATCCCTATCATTTTCTGGCAACGACGTGAATGGAAATTTTAGGACCAAGTGGGCAGATTCAGTGTCAAAAGTACAATAATTAGTCTGGATTGCGCTGGCATCAGCTTTCTGAGGAATATATTGAAGCCCCACCAAGAAAATAAGGCCAATACCTAAATATATCTTGTACTGTAGCAAGTTTTTTTCCCCTTTGTTCTTCATCAACATATATATACTTTTCTCTGGAGTAATCAAAATTCAATCCCATCTTAAATTAATGATGATAAGGATAGGTTTTACACATATAATTAAAATGAATATATAGAAGAACACATTTTACTAAATTTCATATGAAAACAGTGTAATTTGAGATATATAAGCAATTAATTTACATGAATTAATCACTCAAACAAAAAGCTAGCTAATACAAACTTGGTAACCTTGAGAGAAATTGTATATAGGATCATCATGTATATATACATATAAATTTGAGAAAATTAAGTGATTAAGTTAGAGCTATGATGAATTCTTCTTTACTACTTTTTCATGACTAAAAATTAATTTATTCCTTTTCTTTGAGCCCTCTCCTTTTATTTCCACTAAGTAAACTTTAATTTATTGCCAAAAAGAAAACTTTAATTTTAATCATCTTTGCTTTATAAAAATAGCTAGATTAGACAATGGAATCGCACGAGAGACACGAGAGGGATAAAGTAGAGAATATATGTATATAATATATGGACTAGTAATTTTATATATAACTTTTAGGATTTTGTTTTTTCGGCAGTGGGGCACAAAACTTGGGGCAGGGATTTCCATCCGTAATAGAACGAAAATCCTCTGCCCCAATTTTGGTGCCTCACTTGTGCCCCATCCATCAAATAATGACACGTGTTCTTTTTCAGTTTTTAATATTATTCCTTGTTTGCGTAATTAAATTAAATTTTATATTTTCATTCTACAATCCTATGGGTAATGTATTAAAATTTAGGACTAACCCTTATATATAATTATTTATTGTTAATTTGGGGCTAAACCTGGTGTTTATGTGGGTTTCTTATTTTATCTTCTTGTATAAATATTACTTGTTAAAACTTAAAAATAAACAAGATATAACACAAGGGACATGTGGCATGATTTATTAAATGGGGCATGAAGTGGGGCACAAAACTTGGGACAGGGATTTCCATCCGTAATATAGATTTGTTGATTGGGGGGACAGATTTTTTAAGGTGCAGTTGACTTGGCCAAAGCAAAGGCAACATTACATGACAAATACATTACAAACAAATATATACTACTACTATGTACTATGTTTGGTCATTTATAAGTACATCGTTCACCATGCATGTATTTATGTTAAAGTTTATTACTAAAATCTTAAAAAAAATTTGGAGAATAATTTGAGTATTACTAAACTCCCATTATTAGTGGTGTACTGTCAATTTGAAAATGGGTAATTTTAGAGGTTATAAGTACTAACTTACTACACTAGACAATAGTAATTTGTACAAAGGGATATTTAGGTATTTTGATACAAGAATATATACAAAAATAGTGTGGTTCAAGCTACTTTTACACAAATTGCATATAACAAATCTATACTAAACAATAACGTGTCAATCGATGTTGAAAAAATCGGACAGTAGGGTGAACCGGATTTATGGCCGACTCACAGTTCAACCGGTCCGACCATTTCAACAGTCATTGATAGGCATTTATTTTACTTAGTTATCTATGCTTAATTTGTATATTTTTAATGCCTATCTTGTTTCATTTCTACCTAATTGTTTTGTTTTTGTCTTATAGATACTTTTGAAGATGTTAATGATGAAATAAGACAATTTCGTGAAAGTATTTGGAGAAGCTTTTCGGATCTTAGGATTTGGAAATGGAGTGGATAACATTCAAAACGCGATGGAATTGCAAAACAAGTAACGAAGCAAAGGATGAAGTTTCTGATGCTCCCCGTGAGTGGGGAGGCACCCATGCCGAACCTGTCAAGCTCCTGGAAGCAAATAAATATCCTAAGGGAACCCGAGAGCGGGGAGGCACCCTTGCCGCGCATGGGGAGGCTCCTGACAGATTACAAATTTTAGCTGAAAAATCCTATTTTCATTGGGCTTTTCTCCATATTCTCCCTTAGATTATTCCCTACCATTATTGGGCTTGAAGGGTCCAAACTAGTCCTAGTCCTTTTAGTATTTGAATTATTTTATAAAAGACTTTAACTTTTCCTAAGATAGATAGGATTTAGAGAAGCCCTATATAAAGGCACTTTGAGATGAAAAACACAATCAATCTCCAATTCTGCTTTTTGGCAGATTGGGTGGCGCAACTCTCTCCTCTTCTTTGGGCAACGTTATCTTCTCAATAAAATTGGTTTTATCTCTTCCTCTCATATGTTTGGATTTTATTCATTCAATTGATAATTGTGTTTTTATTTCCAATAACATGAGTAGCTAATTTTCTTGTCTCCAATTCCATGCTTAGACTTTTAGTTTGATTTGTGAAATTTATGTTCTTAACCTAATTATTTATTTTGGTATGTTATGATTTCAAATTTATTCTTTATGTTTTTATGATTCTAATTGATTTGGTGGCCAACTTATTAATTAGAATTATAAATCTATTGCTAGTTGGAATTCTATACCGTTTGGTTAGGTTTCACATGGTAGCAACTAGATGGTTGTGAGTTATTGAAGGGAAACTGGGAATCACTAAGAAATCATGAATGCAAATTGAATGCTTGCCCGTTTGGGAAGTGTTATTTGTGTAGGCTATAATTCACTATGCTTAATGTTGTTAAACCTTGAATTCTATTGTGCGTTTTCCATAGGGTTAGGACCTCAATTAGGCTAGTTAATAGCGCTCGCTTTAATTAGTATTGTGGTGAATTCATGGGATTAATTAACGTTTGTTGTTAATCTACGCCTTCTATCTTGATGAATATGTTAATATCTTCTGTTTCAATGATCAGATCAACCTAAATAGTCGATGCTTGGGATTTGAGTAATTATTTATCTTGTTGCTTAATTTTATTATTTTCTTGTTTATATATTTTTATTGTTCACTTAATTCAAAAACCCCAAAAAATGTTAGTTTTAGGATTAATTAGAGTAAAGTAGTTTACAGAACTCTCTATGGGATCGACTTGAACTTACCCTGTCTATAGGAAGGTTTAGTAATTTATTTTTTGTGGTAAATGACACCCATCAAATTTTTGGCGCCGTTGCCGGGGAGTTGGTTTGTTTTACTACTTTACTTTATTTTTTGTGCTTTTGTTTTTGTGTTCTTTTTGTAACTTTGCAGGTTTAGGCATTAGGCGCTGCTATTCAAGTCACCTTTTCATTCGAGGCTTGAAGGATTATTGGAAAAATTTGGTTTCCTCGTTCCTTGAACTTAAATTTTATTTTCTTTATTATGGAGCAATTTAGTTCTTATAACGGATTTTGTTATTATGAATTTTATTACAACCATTGTTCTTACAATTCAGGTTATGAAGATTATCTACCATATGAGCAACATGGAGATCAACATTTTCATAGTTACTATTATGAGCCATATCCAAGTTATCACCAATTGGACGAACAACAAATTCAATTCTCACACCAAGTTCAAGCTCCAAATTCAACCGTAGTGGCTTTAGTAGAAAAGCTTGTTGAGGGACAGTTGTTATCTGCACAAGTACTATCAAGAAATGAACAAGAAATACAAGATCTGGGAAATCAAATTGATGGGGAGCTCACAAACCTTAAGAATCAAATGGGACAACTTGTTGCTTCCTTAGGAAGGATCGAAGCTTACCGTAATGCCCTTGAGGAAGAAGAAAATGAAGCATGGGAAGTGAACCAAGTTGAGAATGAAGATGAAAAAGAAGAGAATTCAGAAAATCTCTTAATTCAACCTCTGGAGAAGTTGAACTCGAACTTTGTAGAGGTCGAAAAAGCAACTTGCCTAGATGAACTTGAAGAGATAACTTCTTTAGCTGATCAACCTCAACTCCTTCCCAGCCCAACTTTAAGTGGAAGTTCCGCATCTGAAGCCAATATGGTTGATAAATCTTCTCCAATTGAGATTTTGAAATGTGAGAATCAAGATTTCCTAAGGATTGAGAAGTTTTTGAAGTTTGGGTGCTTCAATGGTGATTCATGTGACGAATAGGTGACAATGGAGCCATTCCTTAGGAATGATGATGCCTGCAAGTTTCGCAAAGTTGCCAAGATGCTGAGAATGCAAAAGGAGTCTAAAGTTAATTTCTTTCATTCGAAGAGGCTCTTGCATGGACTCACCACGGCAACAACAAGGGCATTTTACTAGCCATTCATGGAGTTCCTTTAAGCAAAATTGGTGACTTCTTTCCATAACTCTTTGATTTTCTTTTATTCTTATATTTGCTTTTTGCTTTGAGGTGGAAAGATCCTCCTTGAAGAATAGAGAATGGAAAGGTCTAGCCAAAAACATTAAAGAAAGGCGCTTATGGGAGGCAACCCAATTTTTAGTTGTTTTTAATTTTTCTTAATTATATTTGTTTTATTTTATTTCATGGTGGACAGGTTGAAAGAGTAGAAAAACCAGCCAAAGCAAGCACTGAGGCTTGCCGCGCGCGGCAAGGCCCCTTTGTCGTGCGCGGGGTGCTCCTGGGCGGAAAAAGTCTCTGAGGCTACCAGCGAGCGGAGAGGTCCCCTTGCCGTGAGTGGGGAGCCCCAGATTCTCCAATCTCATACAAAACTTTTCGAGGCTCCTTCGATCATCGTGATATTCAAGGGAGTGTTCTTACTTTTTCTTCCTTTTAGCCTTTATTGCATATAGTTCTATTTTCCTTAATTTTTGATTTTCTCTTTTATTTTGCATATCATGTAGTGTAAAGGATCTATAAATTACTTTCTTTTATGCAAGTTTGATCTTTTGATTAATTGCAAAGCATGATTTAAATGAATAAATGAACTTTGGTAGATTAAGGATGTTGTTTTAGTCGACTAATGTTCTATTAAAATGCTTAATGCTTGTTTTGCATATATTTTGATTATGTTGCTGCAATTGCATGAATGTTTAACTAGCCATATCAATGCATTGTTTCCATATGTGCTTTTCATTCCTTGTTGTGATTTGAGCATTCATTCAAAGCGCACATTGAGGACAATGTGTAACTTAAGTGTGTGTGTGTGTGTGTGTGGGGGGGGGGGGGGGGGTAATCTATTAGTTTTAGATCCTAGAGTTAAAGACATGGAGATCATTTTTCGAACTGTTTTGGAATAGTATTTGCATGGGTCGAAGTACCTGTTAAGTCCCTGTACTATTGAAAAATGATCAATTTAGTCCCTCCATTATAAAATCTATCAATTTAGTCCCTCTACTATTGAAAAGAGATCAATTTAGTCCCTCTATGAAACAGGACCGTCAAATGTGCTGACGTGTCTGTTAATTCAACTTTACCCTTTGACTTCGATGATGTGGCCCAATCAGATCATGCCACGTCATAATTAATTTATTTGTTATAAAAATTGAAAAATATTTTTTTTGAAATTCTGAAATATTGTTTTTAATTATTTAAATTATTAAAAATCTAAATAAACCTAATAAAAAAAAACAAACTTTTTTTTTCTCACCATGTCTTCCGAGTTGTCCAATTGAGTCGTGACTCGGAGGGGTGACTCAGCTTCTTTCAATGATAAATCATACAAACCGATTTCTGAAACTTGATCATTATCCTCACCACCTCCAAATCTCCACAACTAACAGCATGTTGGAGAAGGAAAGGCCACACAAAGGCGACCTTGAGCTTGATATTCTTAGTGGGTCGAGTTGAGAGCCATGTGTTGACCTAATCGTAGTGAGTGGGCTGGCCCGAGTCTAGGTCGAACGGGATGGTCCGGATGAGGAAACGGTCGGAATGAGAGCGAGGGAAAGTGGGTGGGTGGGTGGGATTTGGTCTTGGGGTTTAAGGACGATTTGCAGAGCAACGTGCGATGAACGAGTCCACTCGATGGGTTAACCAGAAATTTATGAGGAGAAGAAGAAGTTTGGACTTTGAAAGCTACTGGAAAAGAAGCGCAAAGGGACCTTAAAATCAGGTTACAATGGCATTTGGTGTTGAGTATGAAGTTTATGAGAATTTCAGGCCTAACAGGGCCTACGATGTTCTTTTAAGGGCGAGGGTAACTGATTTCTGGAGATGCCATGGCTAATTCTGGTAGGAAATTAATGTTTTAAAAAATGGCTGGAGTGAAGGAAGAAGCTTAAATTAATGTTTTGGTTCATGGCTGGAGTGAAGGAAGAAGCTTAATATAGATGTGTTGTGTTCATTTAACGCAATACTTGTTTATAGCAGGCAAATTATTCAAGATTTATACGCTTTTTTTTTTAATTCTTTCTTCTCCCTTCTCTGCTTTCGAAATTAAAGAGCATTTGGAATAATCTAAAACTTTGATCCATTGACTACTAGTAGTCAATATAGTAATTAAGAAAAAAAAACAGTGGCTTTTGAAGTGCTTTTGGCTCAATCTGATTGATAGTGTAGGGTTCCAAGCATATAATTGGTGGGTGAGTTTAGATGTGTTTACAATATCCAAAGATATTCAAAGTGCTTTTGTGTAGTTCATGAGAAAAAAGATGTTTTGATCTTTTATTAAGGAGAGAGAAAGTGATTTAGGTGTTTGGATAGGAAAAAAGAGAATGTGATGGCTTCTTTAATTAAAAAAGTTGATTTTTTTTAATTGGGTAATTTATTTTTTTTCTTGAAATTGGCCCCTTCTAATTTTTGTTATTAGAAAAAGAAAATTGTTTTTTTTTCCGATGTATTTAGTATTTATTTTAAATTATTAAATGAATTAAAAAATAGAATTTCAAAAAAAAATTTGAAATTTTTTATAAAAAATAATTAATTATGACATGGCACGATATGATTGGGCCACGTCATCAAAGTCAGAAAGGGTAAAGTTAACTTAACGGACACGTTAACATACCTGACGGTCCCGTTTCACGGAGGGATTAAATTGATCTCTTTTCAATAGTAGAGGGACTAAATTGACAGATTTCATAATGGAGGGACTAAATTGATCCTTTTTCAATAGTACAGGGACTAAACAGGTACTTTGACCTATTTGCATGAATGAAAAGCTTTTACAATGTTTTCAACAGTTATTTTGAGTTTGTTGATGAGATGGACAAATGATGAGAAACTTTTTCCAAAAGATTTTGAGTAAAGGCTTTTCTCTTTCAAAATTTAGCAAGTGATAAGTGATTTTTAGTATGAAAAAAGGATGTTGGAGTGATTTTATTCCCTGAACTTGTATTCCATTCTATCTGAGTCAAAAGAAAGCAAACAAAGACCCCTTTGAGCTTCATTCCTTTGGTTCTTGAAAAAGTATTTCAAAAGAGTAAGTGTGGGGGATTGTATATTGAGATATATAGAGGAAAATAGATACTTCTGATCTTACCATAGTTGTCACTCTGAAAAATGGAGTAATAAGAAGGAAAATAGGATAATAGGCATGGTATAGAAGTGAGGAAGTATTGTCTCTCTAAAAAAAAACACCAAAAACAGAAGCGTGTAAACAAGTTCAAAAGTGCCAAGCAATTCTGCAAATCAAATTTAAAAGGCACTAGTGCAGGATGTGATGGGCTAGTAGCCCAAAAAAAATAGATGGGCTAGTAGCCACCCAAAAAAAAATTTAAGACTTGTTTTCACCCATGAGCTTATTTCATATCTTTGGTGGTTATTATTTTGTCTCATTGATAGGATGAAAATACAAATTTTGGTTGAGTATGCACTTGAATGTTCATTGGTCTACGATGATGGAATGCTTATTTATTTGTTGCTTCTAGATTGAGATTTGAAGATGCTTGGACATTGATTAGAAAACTGTTTTGAATTGTTTGGATGATATTGAGACTTACTTGAATGGCTTTGAACATATTGTTTTTGCTACCTTTGTGAGTGTAAATCTCTTTCAACACACTAGAAAGATCTCTCTAATGTCTATATCCTAAATGTTTGTGGGTGTCGTTCTAGTTAAGTAAACCCTCAGTAGACTATAAGTTCTCCTTTAATGTCTTCCTTTAAAGGTTTAAAGGCTTGCGTCACGTGCTAAGTGTCGCCGTACACCTACGAAAGTGGAATCAATACTTCCTTTAGTTTTAGTTTTAGTGTTTTATTTAGTTAGCTTGCTAAGGGACTAGCAACACTTAAGTGTGGGGGAATTTGATAGGCATTTATTTTACTTAGTTATCTATGCTTAATTTGTATATTGTTAATGCCTATCTTGTTTCATTTTTACCTAATTGCTTTGTTTTTGTCTTATAGATACTTTTGAAGATGCTAATGATGAAATAGAACAATTCAAGGTGATTTCGTGAAGTATTTGGAGGAGCTTTTTGGATCTTAGGATTTGGAAATGGAGTGGACAACATCCTAGACACGATGGAATTGCAAAACAAGTAACGAAGCAAATGATGAAGTTTCTGATGCTCCCCGTGAGTGGGGAGGCACCCATGCCGAACCTGTCAAGCTCCTGGAAGCAAATAAATTTCCTAAGGCAACCCGAGAGCGGAGAGGTACCCTTGCCTCGCACATGGAGGCTCCTGACAGATTACGAATTTTAGAAAAAAAATCCTATTTTCATTGGGCTTTTCTCCATATTCTCCCTTAGACTATTTCCCACCATTATTGGGCTTGAAGGGTCCAAACTAGTCCTAGTCCTTTTAGTATTTAGATTATTTTATAAAAGACTTTAACTTTTCCTAAGATAGATAGGATTTAGAGAAGCCCTATATAAAGGCACTTTGAGATGAAAAACACCATCAATCTCCAATTCTGCTTTTTGGTAGATTGGGTGGCGCAACTCTCTCCTCTTCTTTGGGCAACATTATCTTCTCAAGAAAATTGGTTTTATCTTTTCCTCTCATGTGTTTGGATTTTATTAATTCAATTGATAATTGCGTTTTTATTTCCAATAACATGATTAGCTAATTTTCTTGTCTCCAATTCCATGCTTAGACTTTTAGGTTGATTTGTGAGATTTATGTTTTTAACCTCATTCCTTTCTTTGGGTACGAATGGACCCTAAACAACTACTCTCCACATCTCGAAATCATAGGCTTTCATAAAGACAACCATTCAATTTTTCCAGCATTGATAGGTAGTCCCATCAAACAGAGGAGGCCTGTGAGTGGACTGGCCTTCTACAATCATGTTCGCAACATTCTGTGAGGAGCTTCCAGCAGCCAAATTGGATCTCTCTTGTGGATGTTAGTCCAGTTGATCAAGAGGCAAGCTCTGATACCAATTGTTGGTCCCAAATGTGGTGCTAGAGGGGGGTGAATAGCCCATTCCAAAAATCTTTTCGAGTTGAATGCTTACTGCAATATAGAATATTAGTGCGACCAGATACAACAAGGAAACTAGTGGGAGCAAAACTAAATAGACAAGATAGAAAAGCTATGAATACAATAAATGAAAATGTCAGAGTTAATGAATGGAAGTGCACAGAATTTACAGTGATGGCAGAGGGAGTAAATGAGATAGAATGGCATTCAATAAAAGTAATATAACTATAAGGGATTAGTAGTAGCTTAGCTCAACACACGATTTATAGAGGTTCGGTCACCCCGACTTACGTCCTCTACCTTGGCTCTTCCCAACCAAGGATTTTCACCAAATCCACTACTCCTATGTAGTTACGGGCCTACACCAAGCCTTTACACAGACCAAGCTTTCCCCAAGCTTGCAACAACACCGAGCTTTAATCCTAGCTCGAACAAGTGCTCCCCGCACTTAATCACAACGAATTTTACAAAGTTTGAAGTGTGTAAACTGATCCTAAGTGATCGAAATACACAAGGTAAGTTCAGGGCAAGATTTCTAAGAATAGAGTTAAGAACAAACTTGCTAAAACCAAGAAAATACAAGAGAAAGGAGTGTAGTACGGCTTGGGTAAGAATTTTGAGAGTAAATGCTTTCTTTTGGGTTCTTGAATGCTCAAAAATGCTTCCCAACGGTCATTTCAGGTCTTAAATACAAATCTGTCAAAACTAACCATTGGAGCGCCTGTTTGAATTTAATCCCGTTATTTTGTCGTTTTCCGGCGCTGGCAAATACTGTCCGATGATGCTGTCAAACTTCATTAGTCCCACTGAAATGTTCTTCAGAGTTGGTGGCACTAAATTTGCTTAGACTATTTTCCTTCTAGATATGTCACTTCTTCATATGCATCTTCTTGTTTTGGGTTTGGTCCCACTAAGATGATTCCCAATTTAGATCTTGGACTGAGTCTCCTTCAATCTCGAGGGCTTCCCATGTAGTGTGTTTCTTCAGTGACATTGAGTTATGAAAAGATTGGTTTGTGCATAACCATTCAATGAGTGTCACTTAATTTGTCACTGCACACTTAGATAGCTTGGTTAGTCTCACTAATACAGAATGTTTTGTTATCATCAAAAACTATGGAGTCAACATAGGATTAATTAGAGTAAAGTAGTTTACACAACTCTCTGTGGGATCGACATGAACTTACCCTGTCTATAAGAAGGTTTAGTAATTTATTTTTGGTGGTAAACGACACCCATCAGTCATTCTGGTCATTTTGTTTTTTTGTTTTTTTTTTTATCGAAAGAAATGATTATCATTAATTAGAGAAAAAAGGACTACAAAATGCCGGGAGGTAACATCCCGCACCACACATGGTCAGATACATACTTTGCTAACCTATGTGCCACAATATTGGCTTCTCTTCTAACAAAATTAAAATTACACAAGTAAAAAAGAAAAACCAAGTCCCTAATCTCTTAAACTAAATTGCCTCCTTCCCACCAAACCGGTCCAGGCTTGGTGATTTCGTTAATGGCCAAGAGACAATCGCTCTAAAAAATGCTCCAATCTAAACCATATTGAAGAGCCAACTCGAAACCAAACAATAGAGCATGCACCTCAGCATAAAGGGAATCAGAAAGAAAACCAATTCTCCTTGCAGCACTAACTAAAACATCCCCGCTATTGTCCCGAATTACTACCCCCAAACCTGCCTCTTTCCTAGTAGCACAGAAAGAGACATCGAAATTTATTTTCATCATGCCCGGGGGTGGTGACTCCCAGCAGACCTGGGGAGGAGTATGAGGCGAGACACCCGAGACATGGATAATCTCCACTTGCTGCTCCAAATCCAAAACTCGATGAACGAAAGCAGCTGGTGAGGAGCAAACATTCTCATGATAACATTTATTCCTACTGTTCCAAATCGACCATAAAACATTAAAAACCTTGTCTAGCTGCCCAAGTGACAATGCCTTACAAGAAAGATGCTCCCAGAAATCGTTACTCCCATCCCACTGCTCAACCCAACAAGGAAGCCAAGGACAAAAAAAACTCCCAAACCGAAGAGTTTAGCAGACAAGAGAAGAATATGCATGCATTAAGGACTCATCAACCGAATCACAAATAGAACATGAAACATCAATATCCATCCCACGATGCTTAAGGACACCTTTAACAGGCAAAATATTCCAGAAGAGCCATGAAATAAAAAACTTCACTTTTGGCATGACCCTAGAGTACCATAACAAGGCCCAGAACCAAATGCCCATGAATCTTCCGAGCCACATGGTAAGCGGATCTAACCGTGAACACCCCAAGTGAGGTCTCGTTCCATATCAAACAGTCTTCCAAAGGTTCTATCGGCACTACCAAGGAAAGGATTCGAAAAGCATCTCCTTCTTCAAAAAGCTCTGTCACAATCAACATCCCAAGACCTATCACTAAAATTTATCAAGTCTCGAGCTTTAGTTGGAGGCATAATATCTGCCACCCTAGGTTTCGGCCTGTAATCCGGCGGAGAAGCTAAGCATCTCGTATTCCAAACATCAAAGTCTCCCGAACCCACCCTCCACCGAGAGCCCTCCTTCAGTACCCGACGTCTAGCTAACAAACTACGCCAGAGGTAAGAAAGGTTGGAACCCAGTTTGGCCACCATGAAGTCACAAGAAGGGAAGTATTTGGCTTTTAAAACACGAAAGCAGAGTTAAAAGCAATTAAAAACTATTATTTTAAAATATAAATTATTTTGAAAATATTTTTTATATTAAAATATTATTTAAAATCGATTTTTCCGACTCAATCCGGTCCAATTATCCGGTTTAGGCAGCTTTTTGACAGGTCCGTTGACTAGCGGTTTTATATGTATGACGGAACCAGATTCATGGTCAGTTCAACCGGTCTGATCCGGTTCCGTTAACACTAGTGTCACCAGCAAGAGAAATTGTTTATTAGGACTGACCCATCACGTCATTAATGGGACCAACCACTAATATTATGACAACTCAATAATTTTCTAAAACTCTATCCCAATAACATCTTAAATTTGGAGACTTATCCTTTATGCATTGTTTATTTTAAAATCGCTAAACCTTGGGTTAAAATTGTACCTAAATTTTAGGAGTTGACTTGACATGGCATAATTTTAGTAGTTGGTCCCATAACTGATGTGGTGGACTGTCCCATCTAATAATTTCTCCAGTACTAAAAGATATAATTGTCCACATTCTCTTTTTTCTCATTTAATTGGGCATTAATTTGAGCTACTTAAGATGTCATTTTACCTTAAGATAATGATCTATTTTGTTTCAATTTGATTATTAATTCAATGTGAAATTTCAATATTTCATTCTTCATTCAATTGAGGTGCCACATTATTGCATGGTAAAGTCACTCTTGATTGTTGTCACAATTAGTTGGTTTGTGTGATTCATTTCAGCCAAAATTTTCTTCTTGTTACTGTTTCATTGATCAGTTTTGCAAGTGAAGTAAACTCTTGATTGATTTAGTGGATTATGAGTCATCTGCTTGCTTGGGATAGGTGTTTGCTGGGATTGAAGAGGTACTGATTCAGGTGATTTGGGGCTTTTACATCCGTTGATTGTGATTATCGGTGTCCTAATTACAACCTTCGTATTGAAGTTTTGATGTCTTGATCTTGTCTGTTTTTTTTTCGATTTGTTTTTGTTTCATCTTTTGTACTTATTGCTTCGGTTATCTCTATTTCGATTTTCTTCTTATTCAAGCATTTATTCTTCCCATGTTTTATCTGTTATAGTATATATCTATATACTATATAAGTCTAAACTTCAAAACCATTAACCTGAAATATCTAAAATAACCTTATTAATTTTAAAAGTTTAGTCTTCATTTAAAGGGTAAACATGTATTTATCAAATTAAACTTTTAATGTTCAATATGTAATTTCATTTATCAATTAAATTAAATATATTATTATATTAAAATTTATAATTTCTTTTTCCGCACCCTTATTTCAATTAATTTTTAATTCCTATGTAATATATATAATAACTAAAATACTTACATTAATTAAATGTAATACTATAATAACTGAAATACTTACATTAATTAAATTCTTAGGTATTTTTTTTAATTCAAATTCTTAGGTATTTGTGCAAACGTATTGACTAAAAAGAAATATTGTTTTTTTGGCCAAAAAAAAAATATTGTTTCCTTAATAATAAATAAATCGGATCTTAACATCTTTTATAATTTTGAAATTTTGTTTGACATTGATCTAATTTAATTTAATAAATCAACCACTAATGTTCAACTAATTTTTTTGGTATAGTTCTATATATATAATAGTAATGTGTTGTATCTTATTCACTACAACTTTGTTAGTAATCTTAGACTTAAAAAATTAATAACATTCACCATTGATAAATAAATCGGATCTTTAATATCTTTTATAATTTTGAAATTTTGTTTGACATTGATCTAATTTAATTTAATAAATCAACCACTAATGTTCAACTACTATTTTTTGGTATAGTTTTATATATAATAATAACGTGTTGTATCTTATTCACTACAACTTTGTTAGTAATCTTAGACTTAAAAAATTAATAGCATTCAAGCATGTAAGGTTGCTACATTTCTTGATATAATACTATAGTTTAGATTTCTAATTAGTAAGTATAAATGAGGAATTTGATAACCAAAATTGCTAAGAATGTAAGGTTATTAAATTAGTTGAAAGTTATCTAAAAAAAATTAGTTGAAAGTAGTATAATGCCTTTTTAATGATCATTATAGATTTTTTTTTTTTTGTAACCTTAAATAAGATCATTACCTTTTTGCTATGTTATTTTAGATCACATTGATCATTCATTAATTTGGTAGAGTTATAGTGAGATATCAATTTTAATTTTACTTCAACTTGCCAAAGATACCATATAGTATATAAATTATTTCTTTATCACCAAAAAAAGGAAGGACATATGAATTAGTAACTAGGAACCAATTTTGTACACCTAATTTTATACTTCCTTATGTTGCATTAAGTTTAGTTATAAGTTATAACCTTATATGGAAATTTGACTTAAGGTACGGGTATGTTTGGTTGAATTGTGAGATTTTGGAGAATTATGATAATCAAAATTACAAAAAATGTAATAAGAAATATGATAACCAAAATCACAAAAGATGTAAGGTTATTGAATTAGTGGATAATACTATACCTCTTTTGTGATCATTATAGGTTTTTCAATAACTTTTTAAAAAAAATGGCAAATATTCACCGTTGATGAAAGTTTACTAATGTTATTAAAAAAATAAGGATTGGTAAATACAATTTTAATAACTTTTATAGCATTTTTAGTAAATTTAAGTAATAAAATTTGTAACACTTTATTGATGATAAAAAGTTACTAAAATTAATAAGGATGTAAGGTTCTTTCAATCTAGATAGTACTATAATGTTTTCCATAACCTTTTAAGTAATTAATCTTAGATAAGAAAATCAGTATTGTACGTATCTTTATAGTGTAAGGTCATTAAATTAGTTGATAGTACAATACATTTTTTATGATTATTATAGCTTTTTCGGTAACTTTTGAGGAAAAAAAAAGGTAAATCTTCATCATTGATGAAAGTTTACTAATGTTATTAAGAATGTAAGGATTGATAAATACAATTTTAAAAACTTTTATAGCTTTTTTAGTAGATTACTCAAGTAATTAAATTGGTAACTTTCATTATTGATCATAAAAAGTTACTAAAATTAATAAGGATGTAAGATGACTTTTTTTTGCTACAAAAGTACAGAAAGTAAAAGAGATGGCAGTAACTATGGCTTCAGGATGCCAACCCCGATATCTGGTCTTCTATAATGTTTTAATTAAATTGGTAACTTTTTTTTAGCAATTTTAATTATTTTTTATAGCCTTTTCAGTAGATTACTTACGTGATTAAATTGGAAACCTTCATTATTGATCATAAAAAGTTACTAAAATTAATAAGGATGTGAGATTATTTGAATTTAGATAGTACTATAATGTTTTCATAACTTTTATAACATTTTCATTAAGTAATCTTAGATAAGAAAATTAATCAGCGACCAATATTACTACTCCTTTTTGGAATTTGGATAATGTAAGGTTATTAAAATAGTAGACTGTAAAATACCTTTTTGGAATTTGGATAACCAATACAAGTTTTTTAGTAATTTTAGGTAAGAGAATTGATAACTATCTTATTACTTAAGTTACTAAGGATTTAAGGTTACTTAATTTTTATTGATAGCATCGTAGCCTTTTTAATAACCTCTAAAGGTTTTTTTTTGGGTTACTTATGTAGAAAAATCAGTATTAATTACTTACTAAAGATGTAAGATATCAATTAAGAATATAATTAAGTTTGTTAAATTTGTTGATAGCATCATGCCTCGGTTCTAAAACGTCTTTTTTAGGCATCTAATAAAAAAACATGTCACTCGATAAGCCTTGGTCCGAAAACGTCTTTTTTTATGCAACTAATAAAGAACATGTCACTTGATATTTTATTAATAATACTATCTATGTAACAACACTGAATTAATTCTAACTAAATTTATCTAATTAAACATAAAAGTAATAATACAATGCAATAGATGTAACATAAAATCAAGAAAAAATATTGTAAGTTTCTTGACAACTTTGCCTTAATTGATGTTAAAAAATTTCGAAAGATTTAATTTGAGGTGAAAACGAATTAATTTTGCAAAAGGAATATGAAATCCAAAAATAGAAGAAAAAAAGAAAAATCGAGCTTTCTATATTCCAAAAACGATACTTGCTGCATTCAATTAAAAATAAAAAGCTGATTCTCATCCATTTCAAGAGCTTCATAGTTTGAAATTTTAGATAAGTTTCAATTGTTAAACCAATAAATTTTCCTACGTATCATGAATATTGGTGAGAAGTTCTTCAAAAAAGGGTTTAGAAGAGAAAGAAAATAAGATGAAAAGAGGAAGGAAACAACCTTAAAAGTGTTTATTATTCCCTCCCCATTATGGATTAATTAGGATTAAGTGATTTTAATGGGATTTTTTTGTACAAGTTAGAATAAAGTAGTAGCATTCAAAACTTATTTGATAGCGACCATTATAGTTATTTTGATATAATCTTAAATAGTTTTAAGTAAGAAGATTCATAACCTTTTTTTCTATATATAAAAAGTTACTAAAATCATCCAAGAACGCAATTAGATTTGTAGAGAGCATTATAGCTATTTTAATACCTTTTATAATTTTTTTAGTAATTTTAGATTACAAGATTAATAACATTCATAAACGAAAATTATTAAAAGTAATAAAAACATAAGGTTACTGAATTTGTTGATAGGACTATAGCTTCATTTTTTTTTTATAATCTTCGCAACTTTTTTTACTAATCTTAGATATGAAAATTATACTCCTCATTAAATTGATAAAACGCTACTAAATTTATTAAAGATGTTAGGTTACTAAATTACCTTATACTATAAAAATTTTTATAACCTTTATAACTTTTTTAACAATCTTAAAGAAGAACATTGGCAAATGCCATTATTGATAAAAGACTACTAAAATTACTAACAGTATAAGGTTAATTACTGAATTTATTGATAACATTCAAAAACCTTTGATAACTTAAATAGCTTTTTAATGAACATTTGATGAGGAAATTGATAATCTTATTCTTATTTTTTGCATCAGAGATCGATAACTTTCTTAATTGATTAATGTTTAACTTTCGTTCTTAATAGCCCTGTAGTTTTTTTAGTAAATTCAAATAAGAAAATTGATAACCTTCCTTCATTATTGAAGATAACCACAATTGTATAATAATTTAAGTTTTTTTTTGTCCGTTCAATGAGATTAATTATTTCAGATCTCTGTAAACTAAATGACCAGATTTTAATGATTAATTAATCAAAATTTATGAAAATGAAAAGTACGCATGTGTGGAATATATGATTTATCAATTATTAACATACGTGCAGCGCACGTGCTTTAACTAGTATATATATATTTTAAAATGGTCAAAGTTAAATAACAATTAAACAGGAATGAAGGGAGTAAAACTTAAAAACAAAAAAGACATAATATAAAAGACAAGTGTGAATGGGGCATAGATTGGGATAGTTAGGGGATTCGATTTTTTTTTTTTGGTGAAAGGGGTAGGGGATTTCCATCTGTTTCAAAGCATATGGCATGTACATATAAAAGATTACATTGTAATTTAAATCACTTATCACTAAAAACTTTCCACAATCTCACACACATATTACACAAAACTAGAACACAAACAGAAAGCATCAAATTACCATTAAGAAATTAATAAGGCAATTATGAATCAACGTTGTCGCGCTTGCATCTGTTATAAATGGTGCAAGGGCGGTTGTTGTCTTTGATCGGCGTTATGCAATCGCCATACTTGTTTTCGTTGCAAACGGGAGGCTTCTGAAGACTTCCATAAGAAATGTTGTCTCTCACCTTCACTTCTTGAACCGTGTCTTGCTCATCTTCTCTCTCAATGGTTTTAGTGCTGCTGCTAATGCTTGCAAGGTCGCTAATCATGTTTGTAGGAACAGTTGTTTTTTCAGACATTTTCAAATCAACTCAAGTTTTTTCCTCTTGTTTCCCTTGGGATGGCTTGCGATAAGCTTATATATGAAAATCATTCGCTTATATAATAAGATTCACCACGGTTATCACGTTGGAATTTATCTAGAAAAAGTAAGGGAAAAAGAGAGGTAAATATATTATTTTGTTAGGTACCTAAGCAAGGAAAAAAAAACATTGTTCAATATGTGGCTACGTCCCCACTTTTATACCGTTTGTCTTCATAATCTCAACTTTATTTAAAGATGGAACAATTTTTTTTTTATTCTTACTATTAAAGAGAGAATAATTGATAATAAAGGTAGTAATTCCATAATCATTGAAGATTCTAACTTCTAGGAAGGTCATAGATATAGTACTTTTAATTTGCTTGCTAATATATATATTTGGTTTAACAATTATATTGGTATAACAGTGAAGAATAAGTTTCTACAAACCTAGGCCTCTCACTAAATCATTATTATAAAGAAAAACCATCTATACACTATACCAATTAAGACCTTTAACAACACTTGCATTCTGTTGTAAAATGTACAACAAGTGTTTTTAAAGAGTAAAGGCAGCACTTTTGCAAGTGTTTTATCTGCCCCCGTCGCCTTTTCTCTATAAAAACACTTATATATGTATGTAGCATCACTTTGAAAAATATTGTTAATTATGATGTATAGCTACGCTTATACACCCTTTTAAAACATCTTTCAAAGTGTTGTCAAACTATATGATATACAACATATTTTAAGTGCTTCTAAAGGTCATTTATAGAAGCACACACACCTTTTGAAAACATTTCAGAAATGTAACCAAAACATGTAAATTATAACATATTAAAAGTGTTTCCAAAAGTCATTTATAGAAACACAATGGTATAAACAAAAACAATATTGAAATGCTTCTAAAAGTTAATGATAATTAAAAAATAATAATAATGAAACCTTTTTTCTATATAATATAATTATGAAATTCTCTAAAATCTCAAACAGTTAGATTACATTACTGTAACAAGCCATACAATACTTATTAAACGAGCTAGCAGACCAAAACTGAATGAGTAAATATAGTCAGTATGCCCTGCAAAACAAAATTAAATTTCATTTAATTCATAATTTATGCCTATAAGTCAGAATTGCAGCAATACGCATACAAAATGACAAACTCAACATAAATAAGAATTCCTTTCAGATTTGAGAACTAACATCATTATTAAATTCTCTAGGGAAGCTCCATAAACAAACCTGAAACTTATTGATAGGGTGCCCAGAATCTATCATCTCAAGTCTGAAACTTCTAATGTACCAAATTTTGAAATGCGAATGACCTGCTAATTAAAAGTAGAATGAGTAAAAGTTGACAGCACACACTCTACCTCAAGATACACCAAGAAGAGATTACTTACTAATGGGTTGATAATGGCCAACTAATTTGCTCATGTCTCTCTCAGTCCAAGCCAATGCAACTGCTAACACTCAGCCCTGAAATTAATGAAAATTGGCAAACTATTAATTTCAGAGAGAGATATAGAGAGAGAGCTCTATACAAGATTTTAAGTTTCAATTAGTTTTCCTGAGAAAAGCTAGTATACAATTAAGGGAGCCTGCTTAATCACATAATATATCATTCCCAAATCCTTCAATATCAAGAAGGGTATAAGAGCATACATACCAGACCAATTGACTATAGATAATCATAGAAAGAAAAAGATCAATTATCAGGAGCAACACAGATCAATAAGTAATGGTTTTTACCTACCTAGCACTTTAAAGAATCCATCCAACAAGAACTGCGTCCATGCGAAGCCATCAATCTAATAAAAGAAAAGAGTTACAACAAGAACCAGAGAATAACTTAAGAATATATGAATCATCACTAGTTCAAACCTTACACCCAGGTGTACTAGCCTCAAAAGTTTTGAGCATTCTGTAAAAGTTTGTTCTGGTTCAAACTCCAAAGAAATTCTTGAAGTTCTATGAAAGCAAGTTCAGGTGATGACTTAATCTTCTGCATGGCAATGATATGTATCTATTATAATTTATAAGTCAGAATATGCACATTGCATAACAAAAAGTGACACATCTATAGAAATAGAAACACAAAGAATTAGAAACCTTAAACAAGAGCTGAAAATTTTCTTTGGTGTTGTTGGCACTTCTTCCTTGAAATTGCACTACAACTAGACCTAATATTGAAATCTTAAGGCTCCATCAATCTTCTTTTTTCATTTTTTTCAAGAAAAAGCTTCATCAATCTCTAACACTAAGATATTCAATTTATCAAACAAAATAACTCGACTACAATTGCCTATTTCAATTCAATGACATGCCAAATTTCACAGTTTAAATCTTGGAAAAAATACACCTTATGATGATTAAAAGTCAAAACAAGGACGAATGGATAACCTGTGGTGAGTGCCATCGTAATTGTGCAAGCTGGAGAGTATGGTGGTGTGGCCACTCCCATCAACCTAACTCTATAATCATTTAAATACCTTATTCTATATATAATTTGGTCTCTAACTCTTGATTTACTTTCTTAAGAAATTACATAACAATTTGGATTCAGGGCATTGAGATAAGAAGCGTACCTTTTATCCTTGTAAGTAAT
>AWUE01011980.1:0-15730 GCA_001974825.2 Corchorus olitorius | reverse complement strand
TAAAAGAAAAACGGAAGAAGAAGAATAAGACTTAATTTGAATGGGATGATAAGATGAAGAAATGAATCAATCAAGAAAACCGAATTGAGGTGAGCAAGGAATTCGAATCCCGTTCAAGAATCATCATTAGAGAATTGAGGTGATAGATAAGAAGAATTGTTAGGGTTTTAGGGAATAAATTGCAATTAAAGGAAAACCAAAGCAATAAGCAAAACAATCAGTGAAAAATCAAATAAAGTTAGGGGCAAAAGGATTGATGAAGCAAGAGGCGAAGATATCAAACTTTTGCCATCAGTAATGGCAGCAAAAAGGGAGAGATTTGGGGAGAGACGAAGAGAGAGCGGAGGAGAAAGAAGGCTCTGTTCTTCCTCCTCTATTTTTTTTTTCTTTTTGTATTAATCGCATAATAATTTGGGTGGATTCATTGTTGTTTAGTAATAGTAATAAAATTTTAACAAAGGTTGGACTTTATAATTACCATATTTTTCTGGTATCAAAAAAAAAATTACCATATTTTTTTTGGATAAATAATACTCCGCATTACTATAGATTATAAATTATATATTTAATTATATATTTATTATTATTAGTACATATGACAGCACATATAAAATGGTTTTTAAAATGGTGAAGTGGTGTAATTTATTTAACATATTCAAAGATAAAAACACTTTTAGAAATGTTGTGCAAATGCTGTCTTAAACATTTTTCCCAACACTGTTAACATGTTGAAGCAAAAGCGCTTCCTAAAGCCATATCTGGCGTAGTGATATATACCTTTATTTGTGAAATAAGTTCTTATCCCTGATTTTATTTTGTACCAATAATACAAGCTCATATATATTCTTGACTTGAATATAAGAAATTAAATTATAAACAATTTATTTAGTTACAAAGCAAAGGAGGTTTATTATTATTATTTTTCTTGAAAGGCAATACTATTATTATTTTTTTGGGGTATTGAAGGAGAGGGTTTATTACATTGTTACTTGGATCGGGGTACGATCCGTGTCGTGGAACAGGAGCGGGGATCGTTACTTGGCCGGTACGCGATATATTGGGGGTATACTTCTTTGGTATGACACGGTATGTTTTAAAATAATTTTAGGGTCGTTAATAATCTATATTATATATTTTTTCAAATATAATAAAACTTTTCTAGAATTAATTAATAAAATTTAATTGGTTTACTTACATAAAAATTGAGATAGAAACACATAAAATGCTCATTTTAGAATAATGTATTAAATTTTTTGTATTTTAAAATCAAATTCGATAAGAAAAGTAAGTTAATAAACTTATTTTTATTGTACTTGTTTCAAATTTATACTTTCTTAATTTCTTCAATTTATTCAATTTATATATATAAATTTGGTACATCAATTTTATGGAAATGGATCAAAAAATCCGAAGTAAACCGAATATAAATGTACCCAAATTCAGAATGCGAATTCCGAAACGTGGATCTCAAGAAGTATGAAGGATCCCGTTAACTATGCATGCAATATCAAGCTTTTATTGCAAGGGGTTCTTCTTTTATTTATTTTTTTGGTGAACAAAAGGAAAGCAACAAGGCTAGCTTAGATTAACACCACACGGTATAGAAACCCCTCGGGCATCAACAACAAGAATCGGCTAAAGGTCATCGGTGCCTCATATAGGATCTCCAATTCCGAATCAATCTCATAAGCTTTTATAGGCCCAATTTGATCAATCGCATAAGGTTTAAGCCTGATTTGAGTATTTACCACTGTCTTAATTAATTGATAGTGATGGATGTATTGTTGAGGTGTGGGAAAAAACTTGGTGAAAGGGAAAAAAATGTGTAGATTTTTAACGAATTTTTTCGGTCATGTGATCATGTCCCATGGGTTTTAACAATTTTGGGAAATCCCTAACCTGACATATTGCCACTACTAGAGCAAGAAGAATAAGGAGCGTTTTTCTTGTGGATCTAATTGACGAACCAGCTAGGGCCTAGGGCAAAGCCCAAACTCTTTGCCTAATGGACTACCCAAAGGCCAAAGCCAAACTCTTTTACTATCTTTTTCCTTTTCCCTTTCAGTTTCAATAATGGTGGTCTATGGGCTCTAACGGATCACTTTATTATAGTTTATACTTCAGAGAGATTTAAGAATTTAGACCTGTTAGATTTTGCAGACACTTGACAGAGTATGTAGCTGAAAACTTAAGAAATAAGAACCCCACGCAACACTTTTGGTAATTGGTATTTTACGAGCAAAATAGCATTTGGTCCCTCTTAATTTGCTTATTTTTTGGTTGGAGAGATGTCTCTGTTTGAATCTTCACGGTACGAAAATTCAAAACAAAGAGAGGAAAAAGGAAAGGGTGGAGCAATCAACAGGTCTCCCTTCCAACATGCAAAAGTGGGGCATGAAAACTGAGAAATCTTTTGCATGCAGCCAAAGACTTTTGAAGTCTCTGGCAGTATTATTTTAAAGTCCAAGATTCTCTTTGATAATATTAATAACCAACAGAAAAATTATAATCATTTAAAAATTAATTATCCTCGACCTGATTAATTGACTCTATTGACTCATACTTTCCTTCTAATTTCTCTTCTTTCGGAATTCGGAACTATCAGTAAGAAAAGGACCCCAATTAATCTAATTTTTATATCTTTCATGTTTATTATTATCCTGATTGAAAGCATTAGACTCTTTTTTCTGAATAATTAAGCAACAGCTTCTTCAACATACAATCCAATGCCAACCTTGCTCATTTACCTAATCTCCTTCCTCTGTCTTCTCCTCACGGTGGCCGCCATGGAGAACTCGCCTCCATACAAGGCTACGGATATCATACTCCTTGATTGTGGTGCAGAATCGAAGCCACCTTCATTAGATGGCCGTAGCTGGGATGCCGACTTGAACTCCAAATTCTCTTCGGCCGCTAACAAGGCAAACGAATTGTTTTATTCCACAGCCTCCACCCAGGACTCTGGTGTCACCAAAGTTCCATACATGACGGCTCACATATTTCTCTCTGAATTCACCTACAACTTTCCTTTAACTCCTGGCCCCAAGTTTCTTCGGCTTTACTTTTACTCAGCTGAATACTCTGGCCTAGATATCACCACCTCTTTCTTCTCACTCACGGAAAATGGTCATACCCTTTTGAGCAATTTCAGTGCCTATTTGACAGCTTTCGCTACAAAACCTCCAATTCACTACTTCATGAAAGAATTCATAATCACCGTAGGGGACAATCAGATGCTTAACTTAACCTTCGTCCCATCTCCCAACTCTTATGCTTTCATTAACGGAATCGAAATTGTTTCCATGCCAAACAACCTCTACTTTCCTGATGAAGATGATAAGCAACCGAAATTGGTTGGCTATGGCTCTTTCTTTGCTTTGCAAAATACAACCAATCTTCAGACTCTTTATCGGCTCAATGTTGGCGGACAATTGATCAACAGCATAAACGATACGGGTATGTATCGAACATGGTATCAGGATTATGAATATATCTATGGGGCAGCAGTTGGGACTGTACAGTCTTTCCTCAATGAAACCATCAATTACACGGCAGAGACGCCGGCTTGCGTTGCACCGGTTTATGTATATGCCACTATGCGTACCATGAACAAAGATCCTCACATTAATCTGAATTACAACCTCACTTGGATCTTCCATGTTGATGTTCGATTCCATTACCTTGTTCGGTTGCATTTTTGCGAGATTCCGGAGATTACTGATGTAAACCAGCGTGTGTTTGATATATTTATCAATAATCAGACGGCTGAGAGACAATTGGATTTGTTTACACAGACAGGTGGCAATGGGATTCCTACATATAGAGACTATATTGTGATGTCTGCAGAAAAGCAGGAACTTTGGCTGGCCTTGCACCCCAACATTGATTCAATTTCGACAATGAAATATGCCGATGCCATCTTGAACGGGGTAGAGATCTTCAAGCTCAACAATTCTCAAGGTAGTCTAGCAGGGCCTAATCCAGACCCGTTGGTAAACCCTGAACATGGCCCAAAGTTACAGAATAGTTCAAGAAATAAGAGATTGTCAAAAATTTTGCCTATTTTTGGAGCTGTTCTAGGAGCTGCAATTATTATCTTATCTGTTATCTTTGGTTGCCTTATAATCCAGAGAAAAAGAAGAGTGAAGGAGTTCATTTCTTTACCTTCAGAGTTTACTAAACCTGAAGATACTTCTTCTTTACTTCCCTCTGATCTCTGCCGTCGCTTCTCAATCTTTGAACTGAGAGCAGCCACTCACAATTTTGATGAGCAATTTCTAATAGGCCGTGGGGGATTTGGAAATGTCTTCAAAGGGTTCATTGATGGTGTTGCCACCACCGTAGCAATCAAACGGCTGAATCCATCATCAAAACAAGGCATTGACGAGTTCCAAACAGAAATTGCAATGCTCTCCCAACTCAGGCATATGCATCTCGTTTCTTTAATTGGCTACTGCAATGACCAAGGTGAGATGATACTGGTTTACGAGTACATGCCCCATGGCACCCTTCAACATCATCTTTATAACACCGAGAATCCTCCTTTATCATGGAAGTTAAGGCTTGAAATTTGCCTTGGAGCTGCCCGGGGATTGCTGTATCTTCATAGAGATGCAAAGAAAAGTATTATCCACCGTGATGTAAAATCGTCCAACATCCTCTTGGACGAGAATTATGTTGCTAAAGTATCGGATTTCGGCTTGTCCAAATTGGGTCCAACAAGCATGTCCCAAACGCATATCAGCACTATGGTAAAGGGTAGCTTGGGATATGTAGATCCTGAATACTATCTTAGGCAGCAGCTCACTGAGAAATCTGATGTGTACTCGTTTGGTGTGGTGTTGTTTGAGGCACTATGTGCTAGGCCGGCTGTGATCCAAAACTTGCCAAAGCAGCAAATTAGTTTGGCACATTGGGGTAGGATTTGTTATCGAAAGGGTACCTTAGATCAAATTATAGACCCACATTTGAGCGGTAAGATTGCATTCGAGTGTTTGGAGAAGTTTGGGGAGATTGCTGAGAGTTGTGTAAGAGATGAAGCTATTGAAAGGCCAACAATGAGTGATATAGTTGGGATGCTAGAGTTTGCATTGCAGCTTCAAAAGACCGCAGAGAAAAATGATGATGGGATGAACAGTGTGAAGAAAAGTGAGGTAAAAGAGGTTGATTTATTTACCGATAATGAGATCTTTAGTGGAACGTCGGATGAACAAGCTTCCAAATCAAGGACTACCATGAGCAGCAGTGAAGGATTTAGCCTTTCTAGGTGACTCTAGCAAGGCAAGTGCTCTCTTCTTTGACATGGCCTTTAACTTGCTATTGTACTGTTTTTTCTTTTTTTCCTATTGAAGTTGTTGCTATTTCTTTTTGAAATAGAGAGTAAACTAAAACACTATAAAAAATTGAGTTCCATTTTGAAAAGATAATAAGAACTGTTCTCCATTGTTATTATAACTATACACACCTTTCTCTTATCCAATAAACTTGGTAGAGCATAGTTTTGTGAGAAAAAAAAAAAAAGAAAGAAAGAAACTCCAAGTACAAAGTTCAACTTAAAATTTCTTAAATTCCATAAAAGTCATTGGCTGGCAGCTGATCATAGCAAATTAGAGAAGTGGAGAACATACACAGAAATTACATAGGAATTAGGAGACCGATTTACATTTATTTAGATTTTAGATAAACAGAGACCTTTAGAGGGAATCCGGGACAGAATTCCACTAGATGGAAAGGCCTGTGTATTACAAGTTACAACATAAGAAACACAGCATTATGTTACAAGCAGTAGTAAAGCTACAGGGGAAATTAGTAGGAATTCATGTTTTGTTGTTCTGATACAACAAAGGTAAGGTTTATTTGATTAGTTTTCAACCATATATAAAGACTGATCATTCACAAAATTGCTAGGCTCCGAGTCGGCACCTCGTATATGGCTGGCAACCCCTGTTCTTCATCTCATTTAGGGCTATAGCATACTTGGGTCCTGGTACAGCTTGTGGCCGTTCCAAAGTATCGTAAGATAAATATTGAGGTTGATCAAGAAGCCTTGCATTCAATCCAGCAGCACCAGACTCCATGAACAACTCTTCTTCTCCAATGTACTCAGCAACATTTGCGTCGCTTGAGCTTAAGCTGCTCCCATTGATCATGGCTGCTTCCGATGCATTTTTTCTTAGTGAAAGCAGTACGAGGATTGCTAAACCAAAGCAAAGACAGGGCTTCTTCAGTTTGTCACTACTTCTCACCATCTTCCTGCAGCCTTTCTCAACAATGCCTGTAAAGCTCGCAATTAATTATGGGCATGGCAAACATATATAGAGCATTATTATTATAGTTCTAATTATAAAATGGTGAAAGAGAATAAGATAATAGAGGAGGGAAAGGAAAGGCTGTGATTGAGTTGAACTTGAAAGACCAAAAGTCTTTTGGTCTTCGAATTACAACAAAATTATGTACTGCATATGAGATGTCTAATTGCTGTATACACGTGAATTCGCCATGACTTAGCCAAAACTCGTGGTAATAATCTCTTTCAAAGTTTTGTTGTATTCTGGAAATTATGAGGCACATATCGCCAAAGGTGTTTATTTATGGTCCCTCTAAGAGCACTATATAGGGTATGGCCCAAAGTGTGGAGTAATTTCTGATAATTATAAATAATTCTAGTATGAAGAAATCTATTTTTTCATCTGTATGTATAATAATAGAATTATTTTTAACAAAAAAAAAAAGTAGGATGTATTCGCAATAGTAATTAGCATTTGATAATAGAAGCTTTCTAATTAGAATTAATTTTGGCTAGTGAGTGATGTAATTATAAGGCTTTGTTCAATCATCCTAAGACTAACTAATCAAGTACAAGTACTAACTTTTGTAGAAATCTATCTCACTCCAACTAGGCAAATTGCAGTGTCTTTGAAGACAAAACAGCTCAGCAAGTTCGGTCCTGATATCAGCAGAGAATGGAAAAAGGTAGCTTTAAGATTGAGCATGTGACTTTGCGAAGAGGCGTCCTGGGGCTGCAAGAACTAGGGAAAATTTGCCCGGATAGAATTCCAGTGATTGTGGAGAAGGCTGAGAGAAGTGACGTTCCTAACATTGACAAGAAAAAAAATACTTGTCCCTGTTGACCTGAACATTGGGCTTACGTTAACTTTCATGACCTAAACTTCAAATAGCTAGGTTAAATTGTCCAACTAGCTAGTCCATTTATTAAATTAATGAAATTTCAAGTAAAGGTTTGAAATAAATTAATATCTTTATGCAACATTTTTAATTTAAGTTTTAGGGTTTTAGTTTTCAATTTAGTCAGTTCAAAATAATGCAATGTATAGTAAAAGCAAACCAAAATTAATTTTACTGACCATATATATATTTCATAGTAGTCCATTCACCATGGATATTACAGTGCAAGTACTTAATATCAATCATTCTCTAATTCTTCACAATCTATCTAAAATGTGAACATTTTCTTAATTACACCCTCCTTTGTTGTTACCGACTTTGAGGATTATGAAGCTCAGAAAACACTGCCCCAGAAATTATAACTTCTGAATCTTTGCTCGCTGAGCTACGTTCATCACTCGGTGTGATTCCAAAGCTACTAATAAATCCTTCACAACTTTCATCCCCTAAGTCATACTCTTTGAATATTAGGGTCTCATGCTTATCCTCTGCATCAATTTCATTTTCAGCTCCTCCAAGTTTAATCTCCTCCTCTGCACTTTCCTGCAATTGCAATGCAAACTCAAGGCCCCACACCACATCGCTCATCGATGGCCGTTGGATTCCCTCATCATGTAAGCAACTTATTGCAACCTCAACATATTTCTTCAAACACCCTGGTGCAATCTTACCTCTCAAAAATGGATCAATCATTTGATAGAGGTTTCCATTTCGGTAGCATTTTTGAGACCACATTGCCAAATTAATTTGGCTCTTATCTGTCACAAGGCGATTAATTGGTGGCCTAGCACATAAAACTTCACATAACACTACCCCAAATGAGTATACATCAGATTTTTCGGTTAATTGTTGACGACGATAATACTCTGGATCCAAGTATCCGAAGCTGCCTTTCACCACTGTGCTAACATAGGCCTTTGACATGTTGGTCGGACCTATTTTGGACAATCCAAAATCCGAAACCTTAGCCACCCATTTTTCATCCAACAAAATGTTGGTGGTCTTAACATCACGGTGAATGATTGTTTGCTTTGCCCCACTATGAAGATAGTGCAATCCACGAGCCGCACCAATACAAATCTCTAGTCTTTGTTTCCACGGAAGATGAGGATTATCAGTATCGTAAAGATGATCGCGGAGGGTCCCATGAGCCATATAATCATACACAAGAATCATCTCATTATCATCATTGCAGTAACCAATTAAAGAAACCAAGTGGAGGTACCGAAGTTGGGAAAGCATTTCAATCTCCGTCTTGAACTCAAGAGCCCCTTGCTTCGATTCGGGATTTAACCTTTTGATTGCCACTGGGGTCATGCCGCCATTGAAGAATCCTTTGTACACGTTACCAAAACCTCCAACACCAATAATGAAAACAGTATCAAAATTGTTGGTGGCCGCTTTGATCTCAGCTAATGAAAAGTAGCGGCAAATATCCGATGGTAGATTTGCGCTATTGTTGGACTTGGTGGACTTGTTGGTATCCGAAAATTGGCCTCCCCAAAATGAACCTCCATCAGTTGAAGCTAAATCTTTGACTGATCTCTTCCTTCGCTTGATGATGAAGAAGCATAAAGCAGAGAGTATAATAAATCCAGATGCTCCAACAAGAACACCAATAATTGTTGTCTTGTTGATCTTCTTGGTGTGCTTCCCTGATTGACTCGAAGTGGAAACTGTAGTAGTTATTGGCTCCGGATCAGGATTTGGACCGGCAAGATTGCCATTACTACTCAATTTGAAGATTTCAACTCCATTCAGGATTGCATCAGAATATTTAGTCCTCCACTCTGGGGCAGGATGCAGAACAATGGAGAGATTTTGTTTCTTTTCATTTCCTTTCCTTCCAATTCCGACGACATAATCCCTATATGTTGGAATTCCTCTTCCACCAGCCCAGTTTATAACATCTGCCATACCTTCTGCTGTTAGATTAGCTATGAAGATCTCAAAGACTCTGTCACCTTGTTTTGTTACCTCTATCTGGAACTCACAAAAGTGTAACCTAACAAAATAATTAAAACCAGAATCAACAGGGTACTCCCAAGTCAACTTGTAATGTTCATTTATAGTCTTGTTTGTCCCCATTGTCCTGGCTGTAGTATACACAGCTTTGGGTGCAGAAAACGGCGGCTTCTTTTGGAAAGTGAGATTAATGCTGACATTAACAGGAAGAACAGAGGGTTCCGCCTCTGTCAGGAAAATGTCATCATCCGACCAAAATCGGAACATCCCCGTGTCTTCAACCGGAGAAATTTGCCTTCCGCCAACATTGATTCGATAAATCAACTCGAGCGCAGTGTCATTTCCCATGTTGTACACGTTTCGCTGGCCTAAAAACCTGACCCCTTGAGCATCAACAGGTTGATAATAAAGGCTATCCGGCATGGAAACAATTTCAATCCCGTTGATAAAAGCATACGAATCTGATATATCAGGGCTCGGAACGAACTTTAAGTTCAACCTTTGACTTTCATCAACATAAACACAGAACTCCTTGACGAACGTTTCTTCACCTTGAGAATGAAGAGATGCATTGAAGTCCTTGAGAAAGGTAATAAAACCGCCAGCTCTTACGGAGAAATAGGCTTTAGATGGATCAAAGCTTGGATACGAAGTTGGATAGAAATAGAGACGAACAAACTTTGGTCCGGAGGTGAGGGGAAATATGTAGGTAAATTCAGACTTGGAAATCCGAGCAGTGATGAAGGGGAATTGACCAATACTTGAATGAGGTTGTTGGGGTGCTGCCGAAGATACTGATTTGTTATTTTGTGATTCAACAAGGGAGAATACTTTTGTAGATTGGTCACTAAGCCAAGAGCGGCCATCTAGAGCTGTGTTATCATTGAGAGAACCACAATCAATTGTTATGTTTTCTATTGGGATGTAAGGAGGGGATGAGTCGCCGGAAACTCTGACGGTAAGGATGATTGGAAAAGAGAGAAGAAAGAAGGGAAATAATTGGTTTCGGCAATCGAAACTTCGGCTGTTTTTACTCTTCATAGTAGAAAGAGAAGAAATGAGAGAGAGGCTTAGAAAGGGAATTAAGGGTGTAAGGGTGATATAATGTTATACCTAACGTGGTTCAATGTATATAACTTGTTAATTAATTACTATCTTTTTCTAGCTTCTTTCATTGTTCAAATTAAGGCTTTTGCTTAAGGCGTTTTAAACAACGACATTAATATAGTTTTTTTGAAGAAGATTGGACACAATAATTAATCAAGCAGTGCTTGAATGAGGTTGTTGGGGTGCTGCCGAAGATACTGATTAATTAATATAGTAATCACTAAAAATCAGATTAGGATGTTTAGAATAGTTGAATTAATTAATCACAAGTACTGCTTGATTAATTATTGTGTCCAATATTCCAAGCCTCCAAGGTTGTGATTGGATAGGGGCCACCTCAAGTGGGGGTCATGATTGTGATTGCAATGGAAAACTAAGTAAGTTAGCTGTAGCAAAGGGCTTGAGGCAAAATATGAATGTCATGTCCTTAATTAATTCTTTAAGTAGTAGTATCTTTTTGGACAAATCTTATCTTACTATCTTACTATCTTATTATTATACAAAATCACGAACTCAAAACTTTTAATTGGGAAATTTCATAAATGCCCTTAGCATTGTAATATAATAATTATTTTATTGGTATTCTTTTTAGTCATTTAATTTTTTTTAATTATGAAAGATATTTTAAATCCACCATAATTTTATTTTTTTAAAATTATGGAAAGATATTCTAAATCCATATATTAGATAAATATTTAATATTTTTCTACTCAAAATATCTTCAAAAAGAAAATTAACGTAACAAATATGTTCATTAGTTTTAGATCTACAAATTATTATTCCGTTTTGTTCTTAACTTATTAATATCTATTCTACAAAAAAAAAATATTAATAAGTTGAGAAAAGAAAATGTGGGTGATAAAATCTACAATATATTCATTAGCTTAAATCAACTAAAATTTAATTTGATACTTTTATGTATAACCCCTACTTGATGGCGAAAAAAAAATGTATAACCCCTAGTTATCTTGACTACTTACTTACATCTAACTTTATTAATCAACAATAATTAATTGTAAATTAATAATTAATATCAACAACATAAGATCAAAAGAGATAGTGAAAATATTGTACAATAAAATATTTTGAATTGTATAAGGGATACAAAGAAATTCCGTAGACATAATCTAATACCCATATTCATGGTAAAAAGTATGCAAACCATGTAAACTCTACACTTCAAAAATTTGAGTAGAATTGTCCAAAATATTCTTTTTTTTTCAAAAAAAAAGTGTTTGATCTTTTAAGGTTTAATATGTAATATAATATATCAATTAATATTTATTAAATTGAATGTAAATTTATAAAATATCCTCTTATGATATAATTAAATTAAAGATATATTTGGGAAATAAATAATCAAAAGTACTTCTAAATCACAATCAAATATATCTCTTTATACTCAAACAATTCAAGGAGAAATATCACAACTACAAACTACGTCTATTACCTTAATAAAGGTAACACACTAAGCGAAGCCAGGTAAAAGGAGCACAAAGTCCATATAAAATCAGACAAAACTCGCATACAATTTACATACAGTGGGACTTGAACACATAATCATGATACATGTACAATACACATACCAATTGAGCTTTTAACTCGAGTGTACTAAATTAAAGAAAAATTAAATTAATCCTTTGCATAATGAATTATGTTCTTATAGCCTTTGTCACTGTTGGATTTTTATCAAGAATAGTCAAACAAATATATATAATATTGGGAAATTTCATAAATACCTTTAATAATAATATTATAGTATAATAATTTTTTAGTCATTCAACATATTTTTATTAATTTGGAAATATATTGTAAGTTCAATATTTAAATTTTTTTTAAATTATAGAAAGATATTAATAATTTTTTATAATTGTAATTAATAATTTACTTCTCATAATTATTTTTAGATTATAGTATATTTAATTTATTCTTTTTAAAGACTTTATTCTTCTTCTTGATATAGCCATAAAACCCATATCCAAGTTCAAAGTTAAGTTACTGATTAATTTATAGTACATAGCTTTCGTAAAAAAAAAGTATATAGCTGGTAGCTGATAGCCTGATACAGAAATTATATGTAAAAATTGAAATCCTTATTTGCCACAATTATTTTGCTATTGATTTTCTTTGTAATCAAACATAATAAGCGCGTAATCCTAAGAAAAGACCCACTTCCGCATTATGATATAGCCACACGTGAATATTTTTAAGATCAACGGATAACATTATTTTTCACACCTTTAGAAAAATGGTTAATTTACCAAAAACATGTTTGGAACTTAATGGTGGAAGAAGAGTAATAAAAGGGCAAACAAAGTCTGAAAATAATTTGGGAAGGGTGGAAGGCAATCTTCTCCACTGAAATTGTAAATAAAGTTATACTATATTTTATACTTTCCAAATATGAATAATGATACTACTAATAAGAAGTATGAAATACTGCAAACATAACTTTCTTTTGGTAAATTTTGATCCTTGGGTCTAAATTTTGACACGTAACTACTATTAAGGATTTGATAACGGAAACTAAACTCAGTCTCAAAATTTAAACCTTAAGATTCATATTTGTTCCACTCAAAGCCACATGGTATATATATGTAATTTATCCTATAATTAATGTTTTAGAATTAAATTATTAAGTATCTCAAAAAAAATTATCAAGAAACATTATAATTAAATGTATGAGAGTATTATATTGAGGTTTTTTTAAAGGGTACAAGTAAAATTAGAAAGCAAATAAGCTAAGAACCAAAATTAGAAAGAATAGCCTTTTACAATTGCCAGAAGCTTGAAAGCATATCAAAGATGAAATTATCCAGCAAAACTTTGAAGATGATCAAAGGAGAAAGTCGATCGGGGTGGGAATGTATGAAGTGGAAGGAAACAAAGTAGTAAAGTCCGCCAGAAGATGATCTAATGCACATATTTTCCCCAATAAAAGAGGAAGATGTAATAACACAATTGACACAAAATAGAAATCAATCTGACAATTAAACCAAAAAAATACATAGGAAGGTTATCAATATTTCATAGTGTGGTTACCAAAATTTCATATGGAGGTTATCAAAACTTCATAGTGTAGTTATCAAAATTTTATGTAGAAATTACAAAAATTTCATAAAAAGATTATCAAAATTTTTTAGAGATATTAACAAAATTTCATACGAAGGTTATCGATATTTTATAATTTGGTTATCAAAATTTTATAAGTATGTTAACAAAATTTCATAGGGAGGGATGTTATCAAAATTTGTGCTTATCAAAATTTCCTAGAGAGGTTAACAATGTCATAGGGAGATTATGAAAATTTTACGGAGATGTTATCAAAATTACATAGAAAGGGTATCACAATTTCATTCTCATATGGAGGTTATCGAAATTTCATGGTGTAATTACAAAATTTTATGAGGAGGTTATCAAATTTTTTCATAGTGTGGTTACCAATTTTATAGTGTGATTATCAAAATTTAATAGGGAGATTATCACAATTTCACACTGAGGTTATCAAAATTTCATAATGTGATTATCAAAATTTCACAATGTGGTTATCAAATTTTCATAAGCTGGTTATCCAGATTTCATAATGAGGTTATCAAATTTTCACAGTGTGATTATCAATATTTCTACGTTGGAGCATGAAAACAACTACCAAAAAGACATAGAAATATATTGAAAAATTAGTGCATATTAGGTTTTCTTTCATTACATTTGAACAGAGTGTACTGGAAGTGGACTCGACAAATAAATAAACCTTTCTAAGAAGTCTAAAACCTCAATTTCCCGATTTAGCACGTTTGTGCGCAAAATGTTGTTTCTCGGGAAAACACTCATTCCAAATACATTATTTGCGAAACCAACGCTCAAATGTTGTGTTTCAAAGTATGTAAACTCATAGGAAAGTGGGCTTACCAAAAAAAAAAATTTCTTCAAAACCTAAAACATGAACTTCACGATTTTGCGTGTTTGTGTGCAAAACGTTGTTCTTGAGAAAGTGTTCATTTCAAATGTGTTATTAACCAATGCCCATATGTCGTGTTTAGAAATTAGTAGAGCTCATTGGAAAGTGCCTTGCCAAACAAAGCTTTCTTTAAAATCTAAAACATCAACTTCACAATTTTATGCGTTTGTGCGTGAAACATCATTTATTTGAAAATGATTAGAATGGATTTTTTTTAAACCAACGCTTTAATGTCATGTATCGAAGTCAGCAAAGCTTATTAGAAAATTAGCTCGCCAAACTAAAGTTTTTTTTAAAGTCTAAAACATCGACTTCATGGTTTTACGAACAAATACAACTCTCAAATGTTGTGTCTGTAGTTATGTAGATATTATTGGAAACTAGACTCACCAAATAAAATTTCTTTTAAGAAGACAAAAACATCAACTTCACGATTTTTTGCGTTTCCACCCAAAACATTGTTCTTAAGAAAAACTCTCATTCCAAATGCATTTTTTTAAAAAACCAATGCTCGAATATCGTGTCTCGGAATAATTTGACAAATGATATAATGAATGGTTTTAAATTTGTTGATACATATATAACTTTTTTCATAACCGGTATAATTTTTTGAGTAACTAAGTATTGTAAATTTGATAACCTCATTTATTGATTAAATTGTTACCACAATTACTTATCACAAGTGGATCGGCCGACACTGACGCGTCGGGCGTTTAGCAATCTACTTCTTTGAACAATTTTCTATTCGAATTAAATTGTTTGATACGTAAAAAATTTCGAAAGTACTATGATTTTAAATGTGTTGCATCTTTAAAAGGCTATAATATTAACATTGAGCATATGCCCTAAATTTAGCAATAAGTAGTAAATATTAGTTTGTACATGGACAGGTGCAATAGCTTCAATTTTGTTTCCTCCTCTAGAGTGTGTAGCACTTAAATAAAAACTAAGTTTCCTCTCTTCTTCATATGGACATGAAAGGCCTCAAAAGAGGTTACAATTCTAGATAATTAAGGGGGATAGGATTTAATATAACATTTATGTGAAAGAAAAGGATAATTACAAAAAAGGGCTCAAGGGCAAGAACTGGTTAGAAACTAACCTAGGGTCTTCTTAGTAATTTGGCAAGTGAGAAAAGACAGAAAATGACAAAAAAAGTTAAAATGGAGCCTCCTCATCGATCCTCAAAAGGGGCCTTTGGTAAATTTCCTTGGTCTTTCAAATACTATTTAGTATATATATATATAAGATGTTATTGGATTTGTTGGTGTAAAGCTATTTTTCACAACTACATAGTTTCTTTTAGTAATTGTGCATTATAAATTTGATAGCATCCATAGTTGATAAAATTGTTAACTAATGAGAATTTATTAAATTTGTTTCATGTATAATTTTGATAATATATATAACTTTTCAATATTTAATTATTGTAAATTTGATAAGTTCTATTATTGATGAAATGGTTAACAAAATTTACTTATAACAAAAAATTGATGAGTTTATTCCCAATAATTT